>JABUQX010061735.1:10000-41578 GCA_015478945.1 Trachelipus rathkii
TATAGAAACACAATAATATAATATTATAGTATAATAAATATTATCTTATATTATTATTATACATGTAAGGAAAAAGATATAAACAATATATCACATATTATCCTAATATATTTATGGTAATAAATAAAGTAACTCGCATCCCAAAACATCCAAATATGACACTATTTAGAAAAAAAAAGTACACAGCTAATAAACTGAACATTACATACCCAAATGCCTCATAAACAGCCAACAATACGTCTATTTTTCACAATATAAACATATTCATAAAATCCGCTGAAAACACTTAACTGGAACAAACGATTTGGTGAGCATACAGATATCCTTACAGTTGAGTATTCAGAACAATTCACCTCTTCGGTCACCCCGTCCCTCCTACTTTTAAACTACTAGGAAACATTTCCAGGAACTGCCTGTTGAGAATGTTTCCTTCTATATAAAAAACAAATCCAATATCAACAAGAGACATATAAAAATTTACAAACCGCTTAGGATAAGGAGGAAATCGGCCATTTATCCCTCAATTGAGCATAATCATCACCGATCACCAACAGAAACGAGTAATGAGCTCTACTATAATATATTTCTCGGCGATTTTGATCAATTATTTGGTTCACGATATATTTTATACGCAAATTCCCTCATCATATAAAATATTTCTTCTCTTTCCTCAGCATCAAACTTAGAACACAATCACCTTACATACTAAAGGAGAAAATAAATCACACTACCGGATTATACTATTTTAACATTAATTACATAACAGCGCTTTTCCACTCTCCACACAGCCCGCCAGCATACCTCCATTTTAAACACATTCAAACCTAATTCACCAAAAGAACGATTTACGGCACTACAAAATACTGCTACACTACGTGACTCAGGCACGCCCCCCCACCCCCCCGGCAAATACTCCAACACACCGAACATACTTATGAATCCCACCACATTCTCGAGTGAAGTCTCAAGAGTCCACGTCTCCGCTTTGACATAATCTTACTTCAAGATCAAAATTACGAACACGCCGCCTTACTGTCAAAGATGTCCCTTACACACACAAATAACGACAGAAACCATCTTTTATCACTAGAACTGCTCTTGCCTTAAACGAACATGGGGCCAACCTTTGATGCAATCACTTAACAGATCATTAGGGCTGTCTACAGCAGTGGCGAACTATTTTCTCGGCGCTTCATTCAATTTTGTTTCTTCTTCATTCATCGCGCATTTCGGTAGGTAGAGGAACCGCGAAGGCGATAGAGTAAGCAGTAAGCGTATATATATATATATATATATATATATATATATATATATATATATATATATCTACACTATATAATAGTTATATATAATAGACTATAAGTACTTAAAATATAACATTTAAATATATCTATTTAAATACAAAATATTATTATTAAATAAAGATTTGATAGTTATAACATGTCATTCAAATTAACCTTTTGTAAAAGTTGAAAATCTGAATCCCGGACTTTTGCATCGCTCTAAAAATTTCGTATTGATTGGATGAAAAGAAATTATTCTCTTAATAATGATAGGTAAGTTCAATAAAATCAGTCGAATGACTTGCATGTATAGAAGAGAAGCGATGGAAAAACATAGGTTATAGCATTATAAGAGCTTATTTGGAGACTAATAACAAAGCTCTTAATAATGATGAAATATTAGTACATTCAAAATTTTTGATATATAATGATAATACTATTATTGGTATAATGATTGAGACTTGATATGGACTTTGGGACATTGTTGAGAGCAATTGGTACTTCACTAAATTCTGAACGAGGAAAGAGAATAATTTTTATGATCATCTTTTTTGAGAGGAATAATGTCAGATGATACTTAACCACAAATTATTTCAATTTACTCATACTAACTTATATGCTACTTTCTGTAATTGAAAAATAAAAATTCTTGAAATATACAGAAAAGAAAAAGTTAACAGAATTATTAATAAAACGAGCCTAAAAAAAAAAAAAAAAAAAAAAAATAAAAAGGCGGAAAGTTTTGCAGCTTCAGTAGTTGAAATGTGAATTGATGACATAAAGAAATGTAAAATAATTATTTAACAAGTGAAATATCTGGACATTTTTCAAGCAAGAGAATGCTTTAATAAGAGAAAGGATAATGATGTTTTGAAAACATACACCAAATATTATACTTAAAATTATTTATAAATTTTTTGCAGCTTGAAAGAAAATTCAAAAGTAAAATTAAAATGTTGCAATGAAAGTATCAGTAACACGATAGATAGATAGATAGATAGATAGATAGATAGTATAGATAGATAGATAGAATAGAATAGATAGATAGATAGATAGATAGATAGAAAAAATAGATAGATAGATATGATTAGATTGGATTAGAATAGATTAGATAGATAGATAGATTGGTCTCTAGACGAGATCACTTGATAAAAATATACGATAGATAAGATAGAGTAATAGGATATAAATAAATAAATCCAGGTTATAAGATAAATTAGAATAAGATGTTCTAAAAAAATGATTGCTGAATTGCTCAGGTGCCACGAAGAGTGAAAGAACTTGTTCTAATAAAGAAAGGAGAAGAAGATGAACGGAACTTATGTGCCTATATAGTTTGTAGTTAGTTTAAAGACAATTTTTGGGGTGGTCAAAAAATAGGTTATTAATACTACGGTATATATAGAAACGGAAATCGCTTCAAAAGAGCGTAAAATTAAGGGAATTAAATGAAATACTTTATAGATTATTTGTCATCCCAAAAATAAAAACCATGCTTATGAAACCAATATTTAAATTAAAAGTCCTAAAGATTAAAGTGGTGTTTCGATGACCGTTTGGATGTGTTTTAGTGAGTGAGGTCGAGTAGAGGGGTTTACGACGTTTTGAGTTGAGGTAGAGTATGAATGGTGGGGTAGAAGTAAGATGACTCGAATGATGGAGTAGAGTGAGTGAGTGAGCTGTAAAATCCAACGTAATTTGTACTCCATTTTATAGCATAATAAAACCTAAATATAATAATAATTTAACGCTCTAGTTGACTATTGTCCACAGATATGGGTTACGGTCGAAATGCATCTAAAACTGTATTTTATTTAGTGTTTATTGTTTCTCTCTAATTCACAGATTATCGGTTTTACAAGAATGTTACTATGGCGCTTAAGAAAACATCATCAAGAAACTTTCTTTACTATCAACGTTTCCTATCTTTTATCTGATTATTCTTAACTTTTACATAACAAAACGAGGACAGTCTTTCATATATAGATAAGAAATAGTTGTTACCTATATATTTATAATATAATATATATATATATATATATATATATAATACTATACTATATTTATACTATCTATTAATATCTATTGCTATCCATATCACTACTATAACTTACATATATTATAATATCATCTAAACACACTTATATTTTATAATGTACAATTCATCAACATCTATTATATAACAATGACACGTTTTAATTGATGTTAAAGCCTTCTCATTATAATAACACGTTAAATAAAATTATTTAAAAAAAATTTTATTATTGATTTCTTAGCACAAACCATGTGAATGGTAATATGATTTCAGAATTTAAAGATTATAGAGAAGAAAATGAACTACTACATAAATAAGTGTCAAATCAGATATAGACCATAAATAAGTATGTATTATTAATCATATATATATTATATAAATAATTAATTAATTTATAATATTATTTATTAATATTACTATATTCAAACATCCTCCATCGATACCCCATACCTTATTTAATAATTTTATTATCATTAAAGGACTTAATTAATTCATACATATTTAATAGGTTATCTATATATACCTATTTCTATAATATTTCTTTACATTTAAATATATTCAAGTATTCTTTTATAATATTCCTTTATTTTATTACGTATTGTAGTATATACTCCTATCTCTTTAAAGAAGATTCCTACCGCGGATATATAGTATTCTAATAGTAGATACCATTAAAAAAAAGAGGAAAGTTAATCAAATCCCTATAAATTAACTTGTATGGCAAATGCTACGAATTTCTATATCGAGTGAACGTCTACCTTACTCATTATCTTAATATTATTTTTAAGATGCTTTTTTAAATATTTTTTAAGACCCAATCAACATTTAGATGATGTTATATGGTAACATAGTTGTGCCACCAGTCATCACTGCGGGCCTAAAATAATTTTCGCTATCATTTTACTACCTTATCTAAGCTAACAGAACTTAATATTTTCTATTCGCACAAAATAAAATATTACAGACACTAACCTTTTATTTTCCATTCATTAACTGACCTTCTCTCTCATTATTTCACTTTACAACATAAACAATAATGCTTACCTACTCTCACAGCACTATCTAGTGCACCTCGGAATTCCAACATAGCCACATACATTTGTTCATTCTAAGAACTATCATTTCTATTTATCTTATTAAAACTCGTGTTATTTATTATAACCTTCATATATCCTAATAACTTATACACACACATCACTTTAAATTATATCTCAATATATCCTATCAATTACTTATTTAAATTAAATTCTAATCATTAAATTTATAAAAGTATTTTATATATATTTAATAATTATTAATCTTTCAACTAATCTATTTTATTACTAATATCTATCATTTATCATCTATTATTAATAATTTAATCTATATACTTATCATTATTATTCTCTTTAATCTATGTTCGAAAGGAGTGCATTAAATGCTAATTATTATATATAAATATATTCTTATTAATATGAACAATTATGGACAGTTAAAACTTCTAGTATTATTTATTAGTTTCACATGACCTACTAAATGCAGAAGTAACATTAACTATAAACAGAAAAGATACACCTAAAGCTGTATCTTATAACTTATAACCCTAAACCCCTTAATATATATACTTATTCATCTTTTATCTATCTACAGATAAATATTATTACACACAAGTTTTTAAAATATTTTATTTGTATATGATTTATTTAAATATCAACTTATTCCTTTCTACTATTAAGACCATCTCATTTAACTCAAATTATTATTTTTAGCTATTATAATTATTCATCTCATTTTTCAGTTAACATAATATTTTACAATATATATTTTCAGAGAAACTATCCAAACATTATCACAAAGGTGCTATAAAAGTTTACTTAAAGAAATTTTCTACCTTTGTTATAGAGGTATGCTATTATTTTATAATTATATATTATATTATTAATTTTATATTTATATATTATTTTTATTTAGCTATATTATATATAACTATATTACTATTACATTTAATATTGATAAAGGGTACCTATTATGTTTTCTATTAAATAATAATTATTGGAATGTTACCATAACGAAGGTAACAGTTTATAAAAAACGAAGTAGCCTCATAGGATGTAATTTATTTATTATTTTAATTGCTGATGAGCTTATATGTGCACGTGAGAGACGCAAAAACGGAAGAGATGAGAGAAGAGATGTAGATCGAGAGATGAGAGAGTATGCGATGACGGGAGATGAGTAGAAGTAGTTATGAAATTGATGGGGACACAGTGCAGAGAGAGACGACGTATTTAATTAAATTTTAGTATTATATATACTCGTATATATCTTATATCTATCTATATATATTATTCCTATATAACTCTTATTATCATCCATATATTTATTTATTTACTTGAAGATATTAGATTTACTATATTATTAGTGTACTATACCCTGTTAATATATGATACTTTTATGGGCTATATATTATATTTTTTCCTCACTATTTATATACATATACAACAATACTGTATAATACAATTTCAGATATCGACATTCGTATTATACCTAAATCTCTAGTGGGTCTTATTTGATAAAAAATTGAGAGAAGGTGGTATCTTACCACAACTTTCTAAATTTACTATTTTAATTAAAATTTTGTACATGTAATTTGTGCATTGGTGTAAGCATGCAATATGTTACGATGAAGTTGCCAGAAGACATTACACGCTCGAGACTACCCCCAAAGGTTTTCTATCAACTTCCTATATGACATCATCTGGGCTTTCACCGCTCCTATATGCAGACTACACTACTTAAATGTACAATATTTTTCCATATATCTATTATTTATCTATTTATCCTTATAATATATCTATAATATACATACTATATCTATTTCTAAGTGTTCAATATACTTACTATTTAATACTTATATATCTATATATTATATTTTCTTTTAATATATATATACTATACTATTAATGTTATTTATTCTCTATCATATTATATATATAATATCTATATATTATTTTATTCATATTATTTATAATTATCGATTTATATTACATATCGCTTTCTAGATACCTATAAACGAACATGAAAATCTATATATCGACACCTCGACGGTTTATCACCTCTATCTACGCATATAGGTGAGTATATTTAATATATACTCGGAATAGTTTTCGCCTAACCAGTACTTGTAAGGAAGATAGCGCCACTATGATGACTTGATGTTACAGTGAAATGTGCGATAAAAGATATGGAAGGAACACGAATAGAGTTGGTCTAGCGCACGTCTCGTTCAAAGGTGGTTCTCTGAGTATTTATGTGTAATGGGAAATCTTGTACTAAGTACGAAGCACGGTGATTGCTTCTTTTTAGTTAAATATTTATACATGAAATGATAGACGGTATTATATATTCTAAAGCAGGAGAGGACTGGATTCTTCACGAGTATATTTGATGATGGTCACTAAATAGTAATATGTTCTGTTGTTAAGTGTATAATTTCCGGTATAGCGGGGGCTTGGGGAGCGTGCACTCATGGAGTGCATCGGCTGTTATTATATTGAATATATCCTGATATAAATACGTATTCATTTTGGTATATATTATGGTAATTAATTGAGTTGGTTGATTTAAAGAGCAATTGATAGGGTATAAAGTCGGTGAAAATTCAACAGATAAAAAGCATAATGAAATAGATGTTAGTGATTATTAATATATATATGTATTAATAATATATTGATATTATATATGCTAGTAGTTAAGTTGAATTATTTATTATTTTTTATTTTTCTGTTATATTTTATTTTATATTATATTAAATAATATATAATAGTATGTGTACTAATAGTAAGGGATGTAAATTTGTATATATTATATTATAATATTAATATATAGATTTATTGTATGCAATAGTGTTTTATGGTGTGGCAATTGACAAATAGCTGTTTTTTTAACTCATTTCATAAAGAGGATTGTTAGCTGTGAAAAATGTTTGGGAAAATGCACCGTCATCTTAATATATATTTAACTAAATATCCATATTATTGATGCGTATATGTGTTGTTGATTCGAGTGCGATTAACAGCGTTTTTCTTTTTTCACGTATATTGTTACTTAGGCAAAATAAGATTATGGATGGAATGGCACTCCTTTACTCAACCTATGAGAAATTAGGAGATTATTGTACGGTTTTGAATGTTGGATATAATTGATATATATTAAGATAAGGCTACAGGTCAGGTGATGTACTAGTAGTACTAAATTGGTTAAAACATAATAGGCAGGGAGTATAGTTTATAGTAAAATGTATACACACTGTAAGGAAATATAACTCTAGTAATGACTCACCACTGATTTGTCCAAGTTCATGTTTTCTATAGCGGATTATTAATATGTATGTGAGTATAAATAGAAGTAAATCGATTGTCATAGCTGATTGAAGGGGTGAAATTGTCATATGTATATGTAATCAAATGTCTAAACCTTAGGATATGGGTGGGATATTAACTATATATTCATAATCCTCTGCTCTAAGAATAAATTATATAGAATCAGTAGCTATCACGGTTATATCTATATATATATATAATATAAAAATATTATAATTCTATATTATATTTCTTATTATATAAATTTAATTCAATTATATATATTATAATATGTAATATTTTCATTAATTTAAATAATATTATATTAATTATAATATAAGATGAGATGACTAGAGAGGAGAGAAGAGAGATCGAGAGTAAAGTTAGAAGATGAGATATCAATTATATTTGATATTAATTAAACTACTTTTAACACTATTACTATTAATTATATAATTAGTAAATAATTTTATTTTACTTATTATAAGATTGAGTTATTATTATATATATAATATATATATTTATAATATAATATAATATTGAGGATAATCTCAACTATTGTGTATCTATCTACTTCCTCTTTCCACCTGCCAAAATTTCTTATCTCTTATTATAAACAACTGGGTTTCTGAATTCTCTGATTTTTTTTTGTTTAACTATATTATATACATTGATATATGGTAGATGTAGATTAGGGTGTGTGCAGAACGCCACGCGCTAGATGAAGATGATCTTGTAATGGGGGAGTTCTTCCTCCCATATATTGCATAAATTTTACAAATTTAAATCATTAAGCACGTCATAATTGTGCTGTGTGGTGTTGTATATGTGTGTGGTGTGGTGTGTGTGTTATGTGTGGTGTTGTAAAATGGGTTGGAGGTGGTAGTGTGTGTGTGTGTGGTGTTAATGCTTTTGTGTGTGATAGGTGTGGTGGAGTGGTGTTTTATAAAGAGATTTTTGTATATAATTTTGTAACATGATTACTTTTGTGTCTTTAATTATAATGTCTTTTTCGTGTTTTCTTGTATTTATTAACTTTTCGGTCATTCTCATTCATATATAGTCCCTACTCTTGATCATGAGAGTGAGATTTTGCTGTAATTGGCATATATCAAGCTCAGAACTTGTTTACTCTCTTGTCCTTATTAGCTAATCCAGAAGTTGGGGAGAGAGAGAGAAGAGAGAGTAAAATATATATAATATATATAATATTTTATTATAATATAATATATAATATATATATTAATATATATTAATATATATTATATATATAATTTTAAATATTTATACTATATATATATAATTATCATATATATATATTATATTATACTAAATATTATTAATATATATTATATATATATATATATATAATATATATATTATATATATAATATATAATTAGAATATATTATATTATAATATTATATATATATATATATATTATAATTAATACATATATATATATATAATATATATATTAGGTATATATTATATTATTAATTAATATTAATAATTATATAAATATTAAATATTATATATATATATATACTCTATTATATATATATATATTTAAAATTAGATATGCATGTATATGATTGTGGATAGATAAGATAGATAGAATAGATAGATAGATATAGATAGATAAAGGATAGATAGAATAGATAGAATGATTTCAGCTCCTTACCACTGGACGAAGAGATTTTTTCTTATGATTCCCCAATGTTAATATTTTAGAAGTCTCCTTACACGAGTAGAGGGAGATGAAAAGGTTAGACAGAGAGAGAAGAAAGTAGATGAGGGAGAGAGAGAGAGGAGAAGAGAGAGAGAGAGAGAAGAGAGAGATTTCAGAAACTCCAGAGGAGAGCATATCAAGTGTTTTTTTTCCAAGCCTTGAACTCGTGATGGTCTGAAGGGCTGTGTTCTGTCTGCCTTGAGGGACAACATATATACATTGTAAAGTTTGAAGGTTTTACGGACCTTTTATGGACCTTAATAAAAAATGGTGGCATAATAAATCAAAAAATAAGTAATAAAAAAATTGTTTTATTAAATGAAAATAAAACGTCAATAAATGATTAATTTGGTAGCATGAATAACATAGATTTCTTGAGCGGTAGCGTGAATGTCTTCTGAGTGGCTGCGTGAATATCCTTCGGAGTAAGCGTGACAAGGTCTCTTTTTACAACAGTATACTTCCTTATACCTCAATTTAACATACGATGCTAACTACACCTAACGCTAAGATTAAGAATAAGGGGAAGATAAAAAAAAATAAAAAAGAGATGGGAACTATCTAACTAAGATAATAATCGACAATTAAAAGTATACACAAAATTCATTAGTCAACGTGATATTTATTTCCTGAGAAGACGATTCAAAGTATTTTAATTCAGATTGTGATCGATATTTGTTGAGATATGATACACCTCATATATGTTGAAATTTTGTGAATTTGTTAGAAAACATTTGGTTAGAAAACCAGTTTAAAAAAACGTCATATAATTTTGATTAGAAAATTGTTGGATGGGATTGTTATATAGCGAGAGTTATATATAGCGATTAATAATTTAACCACTTTATTGAATATATCCGTTTAATATTTTGATAAATCAAAAAACAAAACATTAGTTAATTCGAACAATACACGTTAATTGTTTCTTATAGAAAGTGCAAAATTCCCCCATTACGTGCAATGCATTAAGATTGAAATATTTTCCGCAAAGGAAGTCGTTTGTGTGCAGCATCAGGAACACCTCTCATAAAGCTCCAGCAATAGTCAGCCATCATATTACGGTCCCATATGCCATGATTCCCTTTTTTAATTACTCTTATGTCCTGTTGAAAACGCTCCACCTTGCTCTTCACTGAAATCGCCCTGATTTTCTGGAGGCTTTAAAGATATTTGTGCAAGTTATGCAATCATTCTCATGTTGTATCCCATTAACTGAAAACTGGGCAAGAGCTCTTTCACTATGTTCTTATAGTTGTACGATTTCCTAGAAGGGTTCCAAAACATTGCCAAATACTTTCCAGGCTCTTCCCTTAATAGAAAATATTGATGTAACAAATTTTGGAACATTTCATTGTTCTTATTTGTGATTCACTGAATATTCCCGCTTTTTTCCTTTGTACACTAAAAGCAAGAAAGGCTAAATATATTTAGTTGAAACATTGTCCTGCCTGATCAAGAGCTTTCACAAATTGTTTCATTACCTCAAGCTTGATATAAAGTGTTGGCAGAATGATTTTACTCGGATCAATTAATAACTCATTAATGATGTTTTGTTACCCTGGTGTTAAGCTGACCTTTAATGGCCATATATTCTTAACCCAATGTTCTTCCTTTGCCCTAATATCCCAGTATTAGAGATAACATTGGTATTTCGTGTATCAGTTTTGCTGTCCTAAGAGAAAGTTCATCATTTTCAAATCAACACAGATTAACCAAGCATGATCCTTGAATTTCAACATTTCCAAGACAACCTTAATTAATGTTCCATATTCCTCTTTAATAAACACTGCGTGGCCTCTAGGAATCGGCACAGATTTGTTTTCATTGATAGTAGTAATACATTTGCAAATGCTTTTGTAAGAACTGTCATTAAATATTCTCACATGCATAAGATACATATCTCCTCCACACACAGAGATATGTAAAAAAAAGTGTTGCTTTCAATTGTAGTAATGTTTCATGATCTGCATGAGATTCTGAGAGTCTAACCCTCCATAAGAAAGGTTGAATATTGGCGCAAGATGGGCAAACCAATGGGCACTGGATTGTTATGCAACTAATGCCTAATGGGATGTAATCTCATGGCATGGATAGTGATACTATTCTCCCATTAGAATAGAAGGACATTTACACATGTAAAACCAAAATAAGTTGAAAGATTTATACAAATAAACCATTATGCTCTTGTCAGAATCGGCACTATAGTACTTTAAATATCTGTGAACTGAAGAATTATAATGTATAGTTGATTGCAGTAATAGCAAACTAAGATGCTGATGGCATTACTGTATGCATGCAGATTGGCGGATTCATATAATCACTGCAAATATAGAGTGAAGAAATATTTCCAAAGGTGATGATAAGAAAAAAAATTGTCGACCAGTGCATAATAATTATATAATAATATATTAGCGAAATTGAAAATAAATATATATAACATACAACAATATACTACAACATACAACAATATATATATAACTACAATACATAATTAAATAATATATAATAATAAGATATAATAATAAATAATAATAACTAATAATAAAATAATAATATAATAATAATAATAATAATAATAATAATAATAATAGATAATAATATATAATAATAATAATAATAAAAAGGTAATAATTATATTGGAATATGAAACGTATCGAAATTAATGTTGACTACTCACTCAAATGAATCCCCTGAGTACATAGGGCATGAATGCTTCTTCATTAGGGTAAGTATAGTAATCTATATTGATATATAATGTTATTGAGTGAAAGAAGTTCAGTTGTATCACCTCCTAGAATAATGCTCATTTTTAACAAGCAACTGAAAAATAATATTTTTATTGGAGGAATTATTGGTAAATATTTATCGCCTTTTGATGTTTTAGCGTGGTATAATAATATATAATAATAATATAAAATAAATAATAATAAGTAATAATAATAATAATTAATAATGACAATAAATATATTTAAATAATAATATTATAATAATAATAATAATAATAATATAAATAATAATAAATAATAAAAAGAAAAAATAACAAATATACTATAATAATAATAATAATAATGAATATATAATTAAATATAATATATATATAATAATACCGTAGAACTAGAAAGAATTTATATATACATATCTAATCATATTACTACATCAATAATGTATAAAGTTACTACGTAATGATTATAAATTAGCTTCATGAAAGGGTCGGAATGTTTTCTCATGTATAAGTAGAAGCTCAAAGCAGTGTGATCACGCTGGATAGATAACGCATAGGACCTGACAGCGGTTGATAATATGATCTGTTCAATATTCTTTATTAGGCGTTTTATAAGCCTATATCCGCATTATTTCTCTCTACTAGCTATGTACGAGGTTCGCAGAACGCAAATTTCCCTAAGGTAATTAATCCAATTATATATAAAATACTTTATATATACTAAAACGTCAATTTATTACATCTAAACTATTAATAAAATTTATTTATACATTATAAAAAGAAATACATGAACGAGAAATCAGATCTGGAATAACGTTTTTGTCTTAGACCCATGAAAGAATTATATGTAACGGTTATCATATATCATTAAGAATTATTTTATAAAGTAGAAAAAAAATCATAAATTATAGCAAATTTATATAGATATAAAAATAAAATCATAACCCACAAGACCTATTAACCTAGTCTAATAATAATAATATAAGTAATAATAATAATAATAAGCTGAATTAAATATATAATAATAATAATAATAATAAATAATAATTATACTAAATAAATGATAATATATCAATATAATAATAAATATCAGTTAATAATGTGATGATGTTATAATATATATCAGTATTAGTCGAATAATGAATTAGAATAATGTATAATTCATACTAATAGATAAAATACATATAATAATAATAAGTATTAGAATATTATATATAATATTATAAATAATAATGTCCAAATAATAATAGATAAATAGATAATAATAATAATAGTAATAATGTTAATAATAATACCGGACAACAATTGATGTTTGAAAACAATGCATGACTTTTGAAGATTTTCCTAATCAATAATAATGAATAAGTAATAATAATAAAATAAATATAACTAAATGAAGAATAATACATAAAAAACAAAAAAATATATTAATAGTAAATAGAAGTAATAATTAAATATAGATAATACATAATAAAAATAATAGAGATATTAATAATATTATATAAATAATTAAATGACAATATAGAGAGCGATATATAGACGGGACAAAGGGCAACTATGAGGGACGGAATGAACTCGTTTTCGATACATGAGGACAAAATAATAATAATAATTATATATTATTAGATACATATATAATTACAATTTTTAGAGGGAATAGAAAGAAAGAAGAGAGATAAGACGAGAGAAAGAAGAAGAAGAAGAAGAGAAGAAGAGAAAGAAGAATGAAGAAGAAGAAGAAGAAGAAGAAGAAGAAAGAAGGAAGAAGAAAGAAGAAGAACGGAAAGAAGAAGAAGAAGAAGAAGAAGAAGAAGAAGAAGCAATTTGAAGAAGAAAGAAGAAAGGGTATAGAAAGAGGTGACACAAATCTCTGTTTAGAGAGGAAGGAAGAAAAAGAATGAAGAGAAATGAAAAGAAAGGAGAAAAGACGAAGAAAAAGTAAGAAACAGGAAAAAAGAAAAGAAAAGAAAATAGAAAAAGGAAAAAGAAAAGGAAAAGAAAAGAGGAAGTAAGAGAGAGAAGAAGAGAAACAAGAAGGAAGAAGAGAGAAGAAGAAGAAGAAGAAGAAGAGAAGAAGAAAGAAGAAGAAGAAGGAAGGAAGACAATAGAAAGAAAAAGAAAAGAAAGGAGAAGAGAAGAAGAAGAAGACAGAGGAAGAAGAAGAAGAAAGAAGTAAGGAAGAAGATAGAAAGGAAGAGCTAATTAACAGTAATTATAAGTGAAGGACTAGACTGCATCTACTGGACTGGTAAGAAGTATGTAGTATAGATAATAGTTAGGTATTAAGATGATTCTATCATTCTTACTAGAAAGTAGGTCGCCTTGATAATGTTAATTGTTAGAGCAATAACTATAAGATTTGTAGGCTCATGTTATATGAGAGATAATACTTCTACAGAACAAAAAAACTTTCTGTTAGAGATAATTATGACAAGGTAACAACAACCAAGTATCAATGGTTGGGGGGAATAATTATACTGATACTGGGATGAATGATTAATGTAATAATTCAAGATGACACTTGTCGAATAGATATTGTGATAACTACTGAGAATAATAATAATAATAATATATAGACAAATCAATGATAATATTGATATAGATAGAATAATATATAGTATAAAGTATTCAAAAATAAATGTTATAATGACAAATAGAAAAAAACAAATAGAATACTAATAATATGATAATAGTAATAATAATTGTAATAAATGATATAATAATGATAATAAAACATAAAGATATAATTTGAGATTCTTCTCCGTTATAAATGAACAAATAAAGCAATAACAATACACATAAATGGATAACAATTAACAGATGAATTAGTCAAGATGAACGAGAGATAGATAGAAGAGATAACTGGATAATTGACAGTTCATTAAGATGACATAAATTAATAATAACGGAGTAAGATATTCGCAATAGCGATACCATATATAATAAGATCTCAGTGATAAATTAGGACAGAATACATATGCATAAGACAAGTCGATTAAAACTAAGTGTGAGCCGCTGTGGAGTGACCGAGTCAAGACGTAGAGTTGAACTAAGTATTATATTATAGAGCTCTGTGTTGATAAGAGATCATTAGATGTATGTTGCAAACTGAGCATGTAGATAGATAAATACTATTATATTAAATAAAATAAGAAAAATAAGACAGAACAAATATCCACTATTCGCTACTACTACTGATTACTAATATGCTCTTACTACTTACTCAGCTACTACTTAACTAGTAACCAGTAAACACTACTAATCTGAGACCTAACTAACGTAAGTTTACTACAACTATACACACCTAACTAAAAACTATACTTACTGATGCTACTACTAATAATAATATATAATAATAATATATAATAATAATAAATATAATAATAATATAATAATAATAATAGATAAATAATAATAATAATAAATATATGATAGTGAATAATAATAATATAATAATAATCATAATAAAAAATAACATAATAATAATAATATATAATAATAATAAATAAAAATATAATATAATAATATAATAAAATAATAACTGATAATATAAAATGAGTAATAAAAATGATAAATAAAAATGATAATAAAAATGATAATAAAATGATAATAAAAACATGATAAAGAAAATAATAGAATAAAAATACAAATAAAAAAATAACTCAACCTAAAATCTAAAATATCTTGTAACCTTGATTTTAATATTTAATGTATAGTATAAAAATGAGTGATTAATTGATAGAGATTTGATTATGAATTATGATTATGATTATGATTATGATTCATAATGATTCATGATGATGGAATACTTACTAAATGAAGATAATAAATAATAAAATAACTAATAAGAAGTAATAAAATAATATCATAAATATAATAATAATAATAATAATATAATAATAATAATGACTAATAATAAAATAATAGTACATTCGTAACAAAAAAATAATAAAATAAAATAATAATAATATAATAATAAGTAATATATATATAATATAATAATAATAATAATATAATAATAATAATAATAACTCAGATAATAATAATAATAATAATAATGAATATAATAATAATAATTAATCATATATAATAATAATATAACATGTAATATAATTTTGCGTAACAATAATAATAATAATTAATTTTAATAATAATAAATATATAATAAATAATAATAATCCTAATAATAATAATAATAATAATATTTTACGTCGTCAGCATTCTTATTTATATATTAATATATATTTGAGTACGATCAGCGAGTTAATAATAATATAATAATAATACATAATAATAATAATAATAAGATAATAAGTAATAATAATAATAATACATATGAATAATAATAATGAATAATAATGATAAAGAGTAATAATCAAATACATGTGAATGAATAATAATAATAATAATAATATAGTAATAATGACGATGTAATATTATATAAATAATGAATAATCAATAGACAATAATAAATTATATAATAATAATAAGTAATAATAATAATAATGAATACACCTAATAATAATATAATAATGAAAATAAACATTAGAATATAGAAAATAGCGTGAGAATCGAACCTCATATATAGATAATAATATGTAATAAGTAATACTAAGTAATAATAATGATATAATGATTTGTCATTTCATTAAATAATAGATAATTTACTGATAATAATAATCCTCGATAATAATAATAACAATGAGAATAGAGATTTTCAAATAAAATTGAATCACCCTTTCTATAATTAGGAGACTAATGAATAAAATATATACATGTTGACTGATTTGAAAGCAAATATTATAAATTGTAGAAAATCCTCTGAAACTAGCGACAAGTTTTATTGTTTATTCTAGGTTAAAGAAAGATAGCTGATTTATTGACATGAGAACCTAAATAGGGACCAGTGAATTTTTATAGCCAAGAGCCAGTGTGCATGCCCCACACAAGGTTTTTAACGTTTACGAATGGTTGCCTTGATAATTGAAAAGTGCCTTCTGCGTTTTAACTGGAAAACCTTCAGATCCATTTCCGTAACCAAATATATTTTATTTTCTGGGCGCAACGCATTCACTATTGTCCCCAATACTCAGATGTATATTATTTTTAGGAAAAGTTATTTTTAAGATGACGCAAATCGCAGTAGAGGCCTCTTTCAAGAAAGAGGGACAGAAAAGAAGACAACACGACCAACCCAAGACTGAACGCAGAACCTCCCAGTATGTAGCAGATGCACAGTTTAAAGGTTCGAAAGATGAATTATTTCGAGGGACATAACTAATGATGGAAATGCAAGTTGATACTCCTCGTGAGCGACCTGCCGCGTAGTTAAAAAATAAAAAGAGACAGAGGCGGACCAGACGAAAGGTTAAAGGCATTTTCTGGGCACAGTTTATTACGTATTTTGTTAAGGCTATTAAAGGTTCGAGGCTCAAGTACAGAGGAAGAGTGGACCTGGAGCTCTTCTGATTTGTTCACAGTACTGTACACATGCGTGTCATTGGATAAGACCTTATGTAGCTAGAATAGATAACTGTGTGGGAGGAAAATTCGCTTAGCCTCAGACAAATGCGTACTCCAGCTTTTTGAGGATTCTTACTAGCAAAGTCATGTGCAAGTACAGTTTTCTGACGAGAGCTAGATTTGTTTGTATTTAGATACTAACAACTAGAGAAACTTACTTAGTGTTGACGCCGCACGAGTCAAGAATCGGTAGGAGCACTCGAATAGATTCGCGGGGATGTTGGGATGTGGGGATGGTTGTTGGCAAAAGTTTATAAGGGCTATGACTGGGAATTTTAAAAAGGTTGATAAAATCCTTTGTTTATTTCTTAACGTATGAAAAGTGATTTATCTGAGGCAGAACGATATTCTTAATTTCAATCTTTCATGCATAAAATGTGTGGGAAATTTTAATTTAGCCAGAAATCTCGAGTTCACAATGTGAATTTCTTATGGTTCATGTAGAACGTTACTAAGCATTAAGTTGAGAAGACTTGCTGACAAAATATCTGTAAAAAGCACTTTGTTGGTTTTCTGGTTAGCGAATTGCAGTAATTTTATAAAGCATTCCAAGTATCGAGAGCTAGCATGTTCTGTCATTGATGTAACCATTACAGCACTTGATACTAATAGAGAGCAAATTAGATTGATCAAGATGACTAAACTAGCTCAGTATCAAGTTCTTCGACAACGAGCTAAATAGTCATCAATGCATACCATTTTTGTTGCTACCAGTTGTGTACAATCGACCATGCGGCAGCGAGAGAGCGTGAGAGCGGCGTGTTATATGAATCCCGATTTATAGATAGTGGAACAGGGAGGTCTTACTCACGTAGATGAAAACAAAAGTTATCAATTTACCGTAACATTGTCAGACTTTTCATTTAAGGAATCCATTCTTCACCAATATTGTTATTCTGAAGGCGACACGGCGAAAGATATTTGCGCACGGCACATCAGTCAGCGTTGTACAAGAACTATAGGACAAATGATACAGATCAATCTACGCCAGAGTAAAAATCACGAGAGTGCTCTCTATACTATGGTACTAGCGCTCACTCAACACTTGTACATGCCACTTTCTCCTCAATCCGTACATCACTGCTTTGAAACTGTACTTTATCTAAATGCATAGAAGGTTGCTTTTGGAACCTATAAATATCAGTCACTTATACTTCGTAAGTCTATGAAATTTCATACATAGGAGTTATTATTCAGGGTCCTGAGCTATATATAGTTTAAGTTATAGCTTTCTTACATATCACATAATTTATAAATGCATCCGAAGTTTTTGTAAAGAGCCTTACTTGGTAGGTTTGATTTATCTAGAGTTGGACCCTGTCGAGGATAGTATAGAATTATGGAAGAATGATAAATTTGATATAGCTGCGCACGTAAAATAATCGTTATATAACCACTCTTCGAGATATATATTATATAGTCGTGATATTAAGATAGAAGTCTATATATGATTATATTGAGGGAGTATGTACTATTATATATATGGTATTAATGTAGGGTTAAGATTAAATACTTCATGTATTAAGTTAAAAGTCAAAATTCTCATTTCAAATATACTATTTATATTCCATAATATAACTCACTCATCTCACTACCAGGATAAAATTAGTATAAATATATATAATATATATTATTTGAGAGATGAAACTATAAACCTCATTTCGAGATTACATTATTATAATATTATTAGTGAATAAAAATAAAAACAAATATTAGGTTATATAAAATAACTAGTTATATGCGTTATGATTAATAATTGAGATGAATATACAGTATATTTAGTAGGTAGATTATAAGTATATGTAGGAATTTTTTTATTACTTTTTTCGTTTATGCAATAGTACTCATATCTAAATAATAATATAATTAATAATGATAAATATATTTTCATTTAAATTTTATCCAAAAAATGATAATATTATTACTAATATGAATTTAATTTTTTTTATTTATAGTATATTAAACTTTAAAAATTAATTTAATATACTTTCTGGCTTATTCAGTATAATATTATTAGATGGTATAAGGGTTATGTTATTTGGTATTAGTTTTTAAAGATAACATAATGTAACTCAGTTGCATATATATATATATCATATAATCTGAAATAAATATCTTTAATTTGATTTATATATATTAACTAAATATAAATAACATATTTATAATAAGCGTATGAAATATAAAAAATATCATACTTCAATAAAAAAACATCATATTACAAGATGAATTAGTGTCAATATATATACCTAATTAATATGATGAGTGCACTTAGATCATCACATTAACCATATATTTAATTTTATTAATCTAAAGTACGTATCTATAAGTATTAATAATGATATATATATATGATATTAATATATATATTATATATAAAAGATTAAAATGACCAATAGATAGAGTTATCACTTCTTATTGAATATTATTTAATTGCCGAGCGTATTCCATAAGAAAAATTGTTTAACACATGTATTATATAGTTGATGTTTCGGTACCCATATCAAATTTTTAATAAATTTTGATAAGAAAATTAAATATCGTGTGTTCAGTTTTTTTCTTAGACAAGTTATTATGTTATTTAATAAGTCGAATTTCTTTTATATCTATATATATACTTATATATATTATAATAGAAAAATAATGATAAAATTAATATGCTTACGTAAATTCAAATTTATTGGTGTATAATATACATTTGTAAAATTATTATTATCATTATTATTTATAAGTTGAACACAATAAAATATATAAATATATAAGATCCCTATGATAACTTTATACAGATTACTATAGTTACTAATATATTATATTATAATAATGTTATAATATTATAATATTAATTATATATTATAATTATATAATAATTATATATTATTAATATATATTATAAATTATTATAATATATTAATATATAATATTTATATATATTAATTATACTAATAATTATATATTATACTAATATATAATAATTATATATATTAAATGTTAAAATATTGATATTTAATAGCTAAATTAAATAAATAGATTAAAATAAATAAAAGAACAATTAATGGGAAAGGTAAAGAATTTACCTGCCCTTCTCGGGATTAAACACCTTGCATGTTAGCGTAATGAGGACAATAACTGCAGTGCTTATTATCGACCGAGATTCCCCCAATCATACACAAAAAAGTTGAAGTCAAGGAACAGTTATTAAGAGCAATCTAGTTCCTCTTCAATGGCGACATCCACGCTATAGTATAAGTGTCTGCAGTTCTGTCATAATCCCTGATATTATAAGTAATATGTCCCTAGTTGTTACAAAAATATTGCATCACATCGCAATTTATATGTTTAGATAGTTAAACAAAGAACATAAAGTGGATAAGTTTAAAGAATTGCTGCCGATTCTCCGGGATTTGAACTCAGTCAGTAAAGTTATCGAGCATAATAAATTGTCCTGCTAATTTCGCAACATACCCGGTGGATTCAAACCCCGGAGAAAGGTAAGAATTCTTTACTTTAAATCTCCTTTATGTTCTTTGTTTTAAGATCAATAATAATAAATTGCGAAATTATATGCAATATTTAACATAAATAACAATTATTTAATAATTATAGAACGAGGGATTAGGACAGAATGAACTCACCTAAGATGATGTCACCTTTAGAATGAAAAACTCGAATATGCATTTAAAACTAGTTTAATCTTGTAAGCTCAACCTTTTTAGGGTTGAGCGTGATCAGGCTCAGTCGTAAAGAGCATCGATACATATTGTCCTCAATAATTCGATAAACATTGACGTAGTGGTTTAATCCACCAGGAAGGCAGTAGTGTAAGTGTTAACAGTTAAGTAAGGCCACTTACAAGATGCCGAGGTTCTGAGCTATGCTTATCAGAGTCGGACGCGGGTGATCACTGAGATAACTGATATGCGCGATAAGAACGGGTGTCCATTTGGTAAATTAAATTTTAATTTTTAATAATTTTATTTATATTTATTTATTTTATTATTTATTATTATATATTTTATTAATTAATTATTATTTTTATATTATTTATTATTAGTTTTTTGATTATTATATTAATTAATATTATTTATAATTATTATTTAATTATTATTATATATTAATATATAATAGCAGTAATATATATATACATAATTAATATAGTAAGGGGGTTGTATGTTAATATAGTATGATTATTATTTATCAATTAATATAATATATATACTATAGTAGTTCCATAAGCAACCTTTAATATATGGTATTATTTATAAGATATATAATCATAGTTATGTCAAAGGACGGTGGAAATGTTTCATAGAATAGCTATATATATAGTGAACATTGATAATATATAACAATGGGTGATAACCATGGTAGATAAGTAATGTATCTATATCTATTATATTTATTGAGGAGTAGAAGTAGGCGGAGTATTACGGGCTAAGTAATGATAATGCACCTAATACTACTTAGTAGTACATATTGGGTTAATTGCCGGGGTCGAATAGCTCTTGTTACGGTTATAAGATGAGTTTTATAGACGTCAGTCCTGATGATACGCGACTTATAAATAGTATAAATTATATATTGTTGTCGTTACATATATTGAGTTCAGAGGGTGGGCATGAGAGCGCAAAAGCGCAGAAAGCGCAATTTACATTTGAACAAGCACTTTCTCGTGATAGACACATTGCATGAGCGCTCTTGGATTTGCGTATTGCCGCAGTGAAATTTTTAATGGGACAAAGAGGTATCTGCAGCTTTTGGGCATCATTGTGCGCACATTACCTCAACGATTCTTTAGAGTGTCGGCAAAAGCGCAAGAGTCTTGGGTGCGCTCTAGTCTGGCTTCACTCTTGTTACTCTGCGCTTTTAGCTGCATGCTATCTACAAACTACATTTCTTGCGCGTTATATAAAATATATATATAAATATTCACCCTGATGTGAGATAAGTACCTAGACAGAGTAGGCGTAGTATATTATATCTAAACACCTATCACTGTCTATTAGATGATTATAAATAAATATGGTTTTAATATATACTATATATATATATCATATAAACTACTCATATTATTACTATATATAATATTATATATATACCCATTCGTACTGTACATCAATTATATATTCCAAACAACTTTCAACATTGTATCAAAATAAATAATATTCCCCTGCGTTTTATTTAACATATATCGAAGCAAGGAAGATAAATATATATTATAATTAGAGAAAAAAATCAATTTCCAAAGGAATAAAATCAATTATATAATCAATTAATATTTTATTGAGAGAGTGAGGAGGAGAATGAACGGTAATAATAATAATTAACTGGGAAAACATTAAATGATATGGTTAGAATAATAATAGGCCATACATTACATATTATGAGATAATTATATAAATCATATAATTATGATACATATTATACAGACGACAGAATAAAAATAACTACATATAGTGAGATTAATTAGATGACATAATTAATAAAAATAGATAAATAAATGTTATAGGATATATTAATACTGACTAATAGATAATAATCTGTGAAATAATAATAATAATAATAATAACAATAATAATGAATCATTAAGTAAATAATAAATAATATAATAATTAATTAATAATAATATAATAATAATTAATAATAATAATCAATACAGTAATAATCATATTAATTAAAATAATTTATTATAAGAATAATTTATTATTATATAATTATTATATATTATTATTATTATGTATTATTTATTCAATATATTAATTAGCATAATTTATTTAATTGGTGACTATTATTAATTATTGATTATTGCAGTTATTGATTTATGTATTATCTATTATTATTATTTATTTGAGTGATCTATTATTACCGGTTGAACTTCACCCTATAGTTAATTGGTTAACACTTGTGATTAGCGAGATTAAGACCCATTTTCTAGTGCCTTCGAGTTTACAATTGGGATAAACACAGATTGAGAAAAAGTGCTTGTAACCAGAGAAAAAGATATTGCAAATAGTGAACGTCTCTAGAAGCGTAACAATCTTGTAAATTTATTGGTGTGAATCACTGCCTGAACTTCCAATGAAAAATATCACGCTCACAGTGAGCTTTAGAGGCACCGATATGGCCCGTAATTAATATACAAGTCATTGGGTTCTGCGAGCAAGAGTCAAGAAAGAGCATATTGATGGGCAATAATGTGATCGTAGCAATAAAGACGGGAAAGATTCGATTGGCTCTCATGGGTAAAATTAATATATGACTTTCGAGACTGCTGAGAGCATTAAAGCAATCACTATAGAGCAAAATTGATCTGTACCACGTAAGTTTTATTAACCGATACCTTGATTTGTATTTCGAATTTTATTTCCTTTTTCATTTTATAATATCTCAACCGATAGTAATATAGTTGTCTTCGACATATTTATTGCTATATGGATGAGCAAGCGATTTTATGAGCTTTGTCACTTATTCTTGGGTCCCACGAACATCCCTTTCTTTGCACAAGGAGCTATGCAATTACTGGTGCAACTTTGAAGGAGAAGTCAGAGCGAATCGGGCCCCGGAGACTGCTCAACAGACTAGTAGACTAGCCCAAGCAATAGAAACGATTCAGACTCATCATTCCTCCCCGAGTCCAGTCTAATGTCAATAAATATTTTAACATAGGAAGAGAGAGCTCTTTGAAGTATAGCTTTATATTAATAATACCTGTTGGTTATTAACGCGTTTATAACATAAGGTTGGTCAACTATAAGTTGTGCCACAACTAACTTAGTTTTAAAAAGCTACAGGATTAGGACCAGTCCATAGCAACGACAAACAAATTTTCTCGTTTGAATTTGAGAATACTCATGTTTCATTTGTTCATTAAATGTTACTCGAGGTTTCTCATCGCAATATATTTTTGTTTCTTATGATGTTTCTTACTACATTTTGTATTCATTGTCTCAAGTGTAACAATTGTGGATGTCTGAGTTTCTGTCCTCTTCGAATTTTCTGTCCTAATGTACGGAGACTCATGCCAACCTAATGTGATTTCCACGACACAATCCCCTAACTCAGAAGAAAGTGAACGCCAGGAGTTGAGGGTCATAATGTCCCAGGCAGAGGATAATATAAGGAAGACCTCGATTAACACCACACACACTTAGTCAGTACGTTCTGAGTTTGTAATATGAACTGTAGACGATCAGTCAAAGGTTCAAAAAAGCAAGTGATCATAGTGGGGAGCGCTGCGGAACAGCAAACAGGAAGAGTTGATTAATCTTCTGGGACAGACTCTCCGAAATGATGCGATCTGATAATCTTGAATAATTTTGAAGAGAGAGAGAGAGATGTTAGAGTATGAAATCAGGGGTATAGGTAGAGAGAGAGAGAGCGAGAGAGAAGAGATGAGAGAAAGGACGAGGAGAGAGCAGATTGAGAGAGAGAGAGAAGAGGAGTAGGGGTGAGATGGAGAGCCCTAACGCGTAGGAGAGAGTATGATGAGTGTCTAAAGACGGGACGGACGAGCTGTTGTCAAGGAAGAAAGGATGTCGAGAGAGAGAGAGAGAGAGTAGAGAGAAGAGAGAGAGAAGGCTCTCTCTTGCCTGTAGAGAGTTATCTGTTTTTCAGCCAGCACAGTCCTAGCCAAACAATATTAACGGATATTCATCACAATTTGGCACCATGAGCATAGGCAGTAAGAATATCAATATGAAATAATAACGTAAGGCTGAAAAAAAATTATAAATCCAAATTTAATAAGGAAACACTAAATTAAAGAAAATATTGATTCAGGTTGTCTGCAATTCATCACAGATAACGGTGCTTAATTTCTGTGCATAGCCCTTTCGGGTGGAATGCTCATGCATGAAACGGGTGACGAAGAGGAAGGAAGTAACCAGGCACCGATTGCAGAGTAGTGGTTGTGCTTGAAGAGATGGAGCACATTAGTGACACAGAGGTTCTGCAGAAAATAAAACCTCCCAGCTAGAAAATCTGCTTTGAGAACATGATGCACTTTAGCCTATTAACATCTGCCGTTGCATTACCTAACACATTAAACTCTTAGCTACGTAAAGGATGTTTCAAATGTGTCCTCCTCTGGTCTCTAGTGTCAAGGCATCGAACTTAATTAAGACACTTACCTAAAGCTTCCAGGAATTGTGGGAATGGCCCAAATACGGGAAAACTTACAACTGCTGTTGAATGGGGAGTTGGGAAACAAAGGTCTTAATCATCAAGAGACCGTAGAAGGTTATCCCTGCGCTGGAACTCCATATACGAGATTTTATAAAAGATCTGCTTAAGAACCTTGGATGGTCGCAAGACACATATCAACAACATTTGCATGGAGCAAGCCTTGGTCTTCCAGAACTTAATTAAAAGTGATAAGATGTAAGCGGAGTACATCGAAATGAATGGTGCCTATTCGTTAGGCTGATAGTTGCAGGAAGAGATGAATGCGTAGCGAAGAGTCCTATTGCCTAGATTTATGCTTTTGGCCTCAAGTAACAGATCGGGGAAATGGCTAACGCGAGGTGAAAATTTAACTATTCCAAAACGTTAGTCATACTTGCTACAACCGAAGGCAAAACAAAGGGAAAGAAAAGGGCTTTGAACCGAGGTTCAGCAGTCTTTTTGATTGATGATTTGATTTGCTTATGGCAACAGCCTTGCATGCATCCTTACTTCAAACTTGGAGTGGTACTAGTTGGTTAATGAGGGGGAAGTACCAAGTTGCAAGAGCAGGATAGCTGAAAAAAAATAAAGTGTATATTGCATCGAATCTTACTCGTCCACATTAAGACACTGAAGGGATGGGACGGAGTCTGAAAGTGACCCATTTCTGGTGAGTTATATTTATAATTTGGAACAAACTTTAAGCATGTTCTTTAATTAATATTGATATATAGTTATATAATATATATATATATATATATATATCATTAATAGATATATATATATAATACGATAATATATACATAGTATATACCTATATATATATAGTATATCAGATAATATATTTATATATATATATATATATAATATATATATACTATTATATAAATATATATAGTATAATAGTTATATTTATATATAATATATATATATATATAATAATATATATATTATAAGTATTTTTATATATATATAATTTATATATTACATATATATTCAAATTAATGACATAATGTTCAGATGAAACTTAAAAAAGATTTGAGTTCTGATACCAGTTCTAAATATTCTCAGGAACTTGGAAAGGGTCATAATCCGTCAGAACAAACCTCTGGAGAGACGTTGGGACAACTTGGATAGCTGGCTACGGTAAATGTTCATCACAGTACCCCATCTCACTAGGAACCTGTTTCCCGTGTGAATACCACAGAGGCTGAGTGGACTAGTTTATGTAAGTATAATACCCATTAACCACAGATCAGCGGCCGTGGAGAGGTTGTTTAGTCCAGGCTCTGACATTCTAAGATCAAAGAGGGCAGCACGGCATCCACAATTTTGAAAAATTTTTATCTTTATTAAAGGGAATATGATCCTATTCAGAATGCAGAGGAGAGCGAGGAGGAAGAGATCACAAATAATTGAATAAGATTTTAAATCTTTCTCATTTTTTGTGATATAGAGAGAGAGAGAGTTAAAATTAAAAAAATAATTCATTCTTTTAATACTTGCGCTTTATTTTTTATAATTTTTTTGCGCTCCTAAAGTTGTGGAATTTTTAAAAAATTTGAATTTTTTCGCGACATGTGCGCTTTGTCGCATGCGGACTAAATTTTGAAAAATGTTCCCTTTTCGCTTACGGACTAAGTTTTTCCTCCCACTTTGCGCATTTGCGTTTGCGCTCTAAAGTTTAAAATGTTACCATATAATCAGTGGATATAATATAATATATTATATATATTTATATATAGTAGGTCATTATATATTATGATATTATATATTATATTATTTATATAATTATATGTATAATACTTATAATATTATATAATTATCATATATATAGGGAGCGGATATATTATATAATATACTCAGTAAGTATATATAGTTATAGTATAGTAGTATAATTATATTCATATATATTATATATCCAGTATTCTATTATATGATATATATATATATATATATGTATATATATATTATACTATATATATATAGATATAATATATATTAAATTGATATATATATATACGGTAATATATATATATATAATATATATATATATATGTATTATAATTATATATAATATATATATAAGTAATGTTATATATATATATATAAATATACATAGTATGAGATAATAATGATATATATATAATATATATACTACTTAATAATATAATAATAGTAGTATTATATATAATATATATATTATAATATATAAAATATATATATATATATTGTATATATTATATTATATCACATTATATATAATATATCTATATATAATATTATATATATATCAGAGGTTAGGTTTATCGTAATCGGGCTAAATTTTGAAAGCGCGCTAGGTGGTGACGTAACCTCGTCGTAAACGAGGTTACGTGACCATGCGCCCGCCGAAGGGGGGAGTCCGCCCCTCAAAAATCGAAATAATCGTAAAAGGTTGAAATTTGGAGAAAGGATTCGGAGTCGATTTCTGGAAAGAGTCGGAATTCGAATCAGAGTAGTAAGCAACGGCACCTGGTGCTTACAACTTAAATTACAGGTAAGAGTTAGGATTAAATATTTGTATAATAATACAATATTGTGTCTTTAAAATATGTTATCGGAAATCTACCTGTAGATCTCGAAAATGAGGGTTATAAGTTTGTAATGTGTGTCTGGAAACCCCCTACGGGTCCCCAGAAAAAAATGAACGAAATGCATAAGAGAAGTGGAAAAAGGAGTCGAAGTCGGAGTCAGAGAAGGAAGGAGTGGAGAAAGAGTCTGAGTCAGAGGAGTCGGAGTTGACAACGGCACCGTTGCTGGCTCCGGTGCGGTGCCGAGTTTGTAAATATTTGTACAATAATATAGTATTGGTATCAAAATATATGTTTATAAGGTCGTAGAACTCGAATATGAGGGTTGTAAATTTGTAATGGGTGTCTAGGGTTACATGCATAAGAGAAGTGGAGAAAGGAATCGGATTCGGAGTCAGATAAGGAAGGAGTAGGAGAAAGAGTCTGAGTCAGAGGAGTAGGAGTTGACAACGGCACCGGTGCGGTGTCGAGTTAGCAAATATTTGTATAATAATACATTATTGGTATCAAAATATGTTTAAAAGGTAGTAGAACTCGAATATGAGGGTTATAACCTCGGAAAGGGTATCTGGGGACCCCTCGGACTGGGGGGGGGGGTTCTCTAAAGAAATGCACGGAGCTCAAAACAGAAGAAGATGGAGGAAGGAAGAAGGAGGAAGGAGGAAGGATGGAGGAAAGAGTCTGAGAAGGAGACGGAGTTTTTACCGAGACCGGTGCAGGAGTTGTTGCGGTGCTGAGTTTGTAAACATTCGTTTGCTACCTTATTTTATATTTTTCATTGTACATTTAATTTTTGTTGTTAACCTAAATTTTTTTAAATTTATTTTCAAATTTTTTATCATTTTTTATTTATTTTTAATTTATTTTGTTTAAAAACTATAATTTTTACTAAAATATTTATGCTTTTCATGTTTATAACGTAAAAAAATTTGCGTTTCTATATACCCTAAAGCAGTAAATCAGTAAATCGGTAAATCAAACCACCCTCCCCAACATCCTCCTCTCCTCCTCCCACCATCCTATGATATATTGATCTATTGATCTATTGTTTCAAGTCATATTTTCGAGTATCATTTTGGATAAACATAACATAAAAAATAAATTCTTTATATGCTGACCAACAGATACATGCTAACGTAACAAAGTGTTCACATCAATAAAGCTAACATAGCATCATCTGAACTAAGAATTTAATGTACAACGACAAACCTAACACAACTGACGTACAAATAAACTGTTAACATTAACAAAGTTACACTCTTAACACAAGTAAAGTAACTAAATGGCTTACAACTTACAACACTATTCATACTTTGTCAAGCATATCTCTAACATATCAATGTTCATTTTACATTAACATTGTAATATTTAACCAATAATTGTCATACCCCTGTCTAATTATCATACTGATCAACGAATATATGCTAAATTAACAATGTTTTCACATCAATAAAGCTAACATAACATAACCTAAATTTAAAAAATAATGTACAACGACAAACCTAAAACAACTTACGTACGAATAAACTGTTAACATTAACAAAGTTTCACACTTAGTACCAGTAAAGAAACTAGCATGGCATACAATACGTGACCTATTCATACCTTTTCAAGCATATCTCTAACATATTTACGTTAATTTTACATTGAAAGTAATATTTAACAAAAATTTATTATAACCTTACCTACCTATCGTAATCCCAGCTTTTTTTTTTTTGCACCATCTAAAGCTGTAAATTAGTAAATATGTAAATAAAACCACCCTCCCAACCATCCTCCCCTCCTTACACCTTCCAATGATCTATTGATCTACTGTTTCAAATCACATTTCGATTATCATTTTGGAAAAACATAACATAAAAAAACAAGTTCCTTATACACTGACCAACTAATATATTCTAACGTAACAAAGTTTTCACATTAATAAAGCTAACATAGCATCACCTGAACTACGAATACAATGTCAACGCGACAAACCAACACACCTTAAGCACGAATAAACCGTTAACATTAAAAAAGTTCCACACAACAACAGTAAAGTAACTAACATGGCATAAGATACGTAACCTATTCACACTTTGACACGTATATCTCTAACATATCAATGTTAATTTTAACATTAACCACGGTAATATTAAGCAAAATTTACCAATCCCTTACCTAACTATCTTAATACCTAACGGATAATGCAAACATAGTAAGTTTTTTATTCTCTGTAAAGCTAAACTATGAACATAACATACTTAACACACAAACAGCCAAGTAATATTTAACATAAAAATTATCATAACCTTACCTAATTTATCCCACACACTAACAACATCACTTCAAGAGCACTAGTTCACATCAAATACTAGGTAAACATATCATACCTGAACTAAGAATATTACAACAACAACCTACCCGATACATTTACTATGAATAATCTGCTAAACATTCACGAAAGTTCCCATACTATCAAAGGTAAAGTAAGCTAACAGTACATTCAAAACTAAATGTATCCCCGTTTTTCCAACATATTTGCAACAGCTAAAGCAATATTATCTCAAAATCACCTAACAGAGTAACCAATCAAAACTCAAAGATACAAGGTATTTGAACTATGAATGACACTACCCATTTTCATCAAAGTGTCACTCACATCAAATATAACATCAATTTGAAAAATAAATAAGCAGAATTAATCAATATTCTTCCGGAAAGCCTAAATTACCTGCAAAACTTACATAAACCCAGTTTCTAATTAATCAATCATCACGTAAGCACGTAATACCTTACGAACTTATAATTTCTTAACAAAATCAGGTGTTAATTTCACATGGTCATAGTAATCTTATTTAAAAACACGTAACAGAAAAATGCTGGGGTAGCATTTTGGGGGGTTCGTATTTGCCCAACCGGACTTTTAAGGTAAAAAAAAAATCAACTGTTTTTTTTTATTACTCTAATTATTAAAAAATTCCCTCCTCTACATCAGGTATGTTAATCGAAATTCCGACAAGGTTTTTTAGATACAGGATGTTTTTTTTAGGGGTGTCTTAAAAAAATTTCATTTCAGGTTCGAAATTGCAATTCAACGTTCCTGGACCGTTCCAGGTTTTATTCACATTTTATAATAATTAAACTTTCCTTTTCGCAAACACACAACTCAAGATCAGACTCTTTCTGCATTCATATAAATGGAGTCAAGAGGTCGGATCTCTCTCAACAACC
>JABUQX010061736.1:10000-15000 GCA_015478945.1 Trachelipus rathkii
ACACGTGTGGAAACTTACTTAGTCACAATAAAATGCATTACACTCGAAAAAACAATACGGGTTGAAGACGGACAAAACTTTCCATCTGGGAGGTTAAAGCAATAGTAGTTTAAACGGGCCACTATCGTTGTTGAGGGTGGGTTTGATGTCGGCAATATGTAAAGATTCTAAAATATTTAAGTTGGTTGGTGATTTTTTTTTGTTTGGGTTAGTATGGAAAAATTTGTGTGATTGAAGGAATGGTCGTGCGTGTGAGCGTGGTCACGTATAGCGGAGTGTGAAGGGGAATTGAGTAGAAGGTTGGTGCGTGTGGAAATCCCTCTATGCTCATCTATTCTTACAATGAGTTGGCGTGAAGTACTACCAACATAAACGGCATCACAGCCGTTACAATTGAATTTGTAAATAACAGAAGAAAGGAGCAACGAGGGTTTTTTTCTTTAGTTACAAAAAGAAGAAATTTTAAAGGAGGAATTGAAAATCAGGTTGATGTTTAATTGTGGGAAACTATTATTTAAAACGTGGGCAAGGTCCTTACGTAATTTAATGTAAATATGTTCATAATATGGTAGGGGAATAGATAATTTTAGTTTAGGGGTTGAGAAAGTAAATATGCTGAATTGGCCCCTCCCCCTTTTATTTTATTTTATTATTTATAGCCTGATGATGGAATCAGTCGAGTTCCGAAACGTCGTTTTTTCTTGTCAATAAAGTTCTCTCCATGTCGTTGTCTAAAGCCCTGGTGTTGCTTTTTGTTTTATATATATATATATATATATATATATATATATATATTTATATATATATGTGCGTGAATAAAAGAGAAATATATATATATATATATATATATATATATATATATATATATATATATATATATATATATATATATATATTATATATATATATTAATATAGTATATATATGTTATATATATATATATATAATATATATATATATATCTTATATATATACTTATATATATTATATTATATATATATATATATATATTAATATATATATATATATTTATAATTTATATATAATATATATTATATATATATATATTATATATAATATATATATATATATATATATATATATATAGGTATATATAAAATATATATATATATAATATGTATATTGGGATGTACCGGAACCAGAATTTTGGGTTCCGCGGCCGGAACCGGAACTTTCCGGAACTTGAAAAAGTTCCGGCCGGAAGTTCCGGCCGGAACCGGAACTTTTCGACTTCAGCTACACCTTACATAAGCTGCGTTTCCAGAAGCCCGACTGAAGCCCGGGCGGGCACACAGGCATCGTTTTCCAGAGCCCTTTTGCGCACTTCTACGTCACGTAACGCACAGTCAGGCCCCGGTTGTTAATTCCTCGATTTCGAGCGCTAATAAAGGGCGGGCTGCAACAGAAGAATACTTTGTTTACAAACAAAATCTTTTACACACATGTGTCCGAAATGGCTTGCCAAAATTTTTCTAATTATTTTAGTTTAACTTTTATATTAAGAATACTAAAATATCGTATCATTTCATAAAATAGATACATAAAAGTATAAAAGTATTGCTTACAATTGCCAGCTGACTCCGACGGGCGCGCTCGCCGTTTCCCAGGGTACTAAAATTTTTTCTGTTCTCTGAATGTAATTTTTTTTTCAAATTCGAAGCGTTTCCCAGTCGATTTTGCACACGGGCTGCACTCGGGCTTCTGAAACGCAGCTTATTTTTCTACTTAAAAACTTGTTCTGAATTAACAAAGTAGACTTTCTTACTCTGTTATGTCTCTTCCTAGAAGTCTCTTGTCATCTTTGTCATATCATTACTGTGAGCTATTAGTTCTGCCAAGCCAAAATTGGATAAGCGGTCAATAATTTATTAAGTAAAAAGGAATATACTATAGCTGCGTTTCCGAAGCCCGAGTGCAGCCCGTGTGCAAAATCGCCTCGGACAAACGCTTCGAATTGAAAAAATTACATTAACCAATCAGAGAATAGGAAATTTGAGTACCTGGAAACGGCCGAGCGAGCCCGTCGGATCAGCTGGCAATTGTAAAACAATACTCTTATCATGGGCGTATACAGGGGGGGCAGGGGGGCACTTGTCCCCCCTAAATCTTGGCGAAATAGGAACAAAATGAACCTTATATGTTTGCCAGACGACCTTTTTAAAGGGTTTATTAGTGAAAAAACTGAAAAAGATACATCAATCGATAGAAAATGAAGTAGTAATTATAATACAAAACGTATTATATATAATATATATATATTATATATATATATATTAGTATATATAATATATATATATATATATATATATATATATATATATATATATATATATATATATTTATAGAAGATATGTATCTATATATATATATATATATATCATATATCACTCAACACTTTGCCACCCCCTAAAATGAAATCCTGCTACGCCCATGACTGCTTATATTATATGTATTGCTATTTTATGAAATGATAACGATATATTAAGTATCCTTAATATCAAAGGTTAGCTTGAATATTAAAAAAAATTTGGCAAGCCATTTCCGATTTTTTTTATTTGTAAAAAAAGATTTGTTTGTAAATCAAAGTATTCTTCCGCGCAGCCCGCCCGTTTATTAATTCCCGAAATCGAGGATTTAACAACGGGTGCCTTACTGTGACGTTTACGTGACGTAGAAGTGCGCAAACGAGCTCTGGAAACGATGCATGTGTGCCCGCCCGAGCTGCAGTCGGGTTTCTGGAAACGCAACTTATATAAAGTTCTACGGATCTTCAAAGTTTAAAAAGCTTTTTTCAGAGGCGGGTAACCCGTGTTTGAGGATAAGGATGACGTTTAACCTCCACACATGGAGAGCAACTTATTTTCCTACACCACAACATTTCAAAATTCAAATAAATTCATTTTGAGTAAGAAAATTATGGAATCTTGTTTTAAAAATTTAAAAATATTTTGCTTAAACAGTTTAGTAAATATTTTGTTTTGTAGTAGTTTCTATACTTTAAAGTTTAATTTCTTTTTAAATAATAATAATAATAATAATATAATAATAATAATAATATATAAGAATAACACAATAAAATAATAATATATAATAATAATAATAAATAATAATATAATAATAATAATAATATGTAATACTAATAATAATGATAACCTGTACAAAATTTTATTTATCTCCAGGTCTAGATTCTAGAACAGGATTGGCACAAAAAAGATCAAATATTAAATCAATGTTTTTTTTACGTAATTTTTTTTTTTGAAAAATTATTTTTTTTTTTTCATTTTTTAGTTACTTTTTTTCTAAATTAATAATTATCCTATCTATTACCTAATTAATGATAAGTATATTTACATCTATATAATAATTAAATTCATCAATGTTGTTTCAAGTCCTTTTTCAATAAAGAAATAAATAACATTAGTAGTACTCAGATGATTATACAGCAATAAAAAACTATATATATATTATATACTATATATATATATATATATATATATATATCTATAGTATATATATATATATATATATATATTATATATATATATATATATATATATATATATATATATTATATATATATATATTATATATATATATATATATATATATATATATATAAGAACTTAATAAAAATAAATAAATATATTTACCAAACTTATTATTAATTAGACAATAATTAGGATTATTAACAAAATTTTATAAAAATAATAATGTAAAAATAATAATTTTGCCTAAAAATAAAAAAAATAAAAAATCTCAAAAAATCAAAAATATCCCGACCCCGTTCTAGAGTATTAAAGCTACCCCTTTCGAGTGTGAAAATATTGTTTCATATTTAAAGTTTTCGAAAGTACAGAGTCAATGGTCATTTTATCATGATATTTGTTCACATACAGTCGTCCCCTCGTAGAACGCGGTCTTATAGAACGCGATCTTGCTATACCACGGTTGGATTATAAATAAAATAGAAAAATTAAAATACAAAAATAAAATTAAAATTCCTGTAATACATATGTTAAAAAGGTAAAAATTAAATTAAAATTGCAAAAAATAAAATAATAATAATACATAACATATCGTTAAGATATGAAATGAGAAAAAAAATATTTGGTGAGTTAAAAGCGCAAAAGTGCGTCAATTACCGATAAACGATGTGATTCTCAAAAAAGCAGCCAATACAACCTACAGATTCTGGACTGCCTTCATCTCTTACACCTTCAACTTCATTTACAATTTGAAAGAAACTATTTTTGTGCTCAATTGGCTAAACTTTAAAATTTTATATTAAAGTCCTCAGGCTATTTAATTAAATATATAAACAACTTATCCACTCTTCAATAATTTTTAAGGTTTGTACATTGTAATATTTTTTCCTTAAAAAAGCTAAAGGAACTTTTTGGCTCATTTTAAGATATGTAGAGTACTTAACTGTAATGTAAATAAAATATCCCTTACTAATTAACCTAGTCAATAAATATGTTTATATCTGTTCTGTTAAATAACATTGCAGTCTTGCAAATTTATTCCAAGTAATTATTAGGATAACTAAATACTACTGCATATTTTATTCACCTTATACAAAGGTAAAAATTTTAAATTGATGATTTTCAGGGGGTTTTAAAGTGTAATACGCGATATCGGGGGGAGAAGGGGCAGAAACCTAACCCCGCGTACTACGAGGGGACGACTGTTATACGTCAATTTTCCACATATTTAATTTTTTAAATGCATAAGTCATTGACTGTGTAAATGACAAATCAATTGCTGAATTTTATTAAGAAAGACATTTGAAAAGTAGAAAGTTCTTAAGTTCCGGCCGGAACGCAGCTTAGTTCCGGGCCGGAACCGGAACTTCCAAAAAATCGAGGGTTCCGGCCGGAAGTTCCGGCCGGAACTTGGTTCCGGTACAAATCCTAATGTATATATATATATATCTATATTATATATAATATATATATATTAAGTATATATATATATTA
>JABUQX010061737.1:10000-12500 GCA_015478945.1 Trachelipus rathkii
ATATTTATATATATATATATATACGGGCAAATAAATCATATTATATATATATATAATATATATATATATCATATATATATATACGGTTATAATATATACGGTATATATATATGATATATATACTATATATATAATAATATATATATATATATATATAATATATATATATATATATATATATATATATATATATACTATATATATATATATATATATATATATATAATATATAATATAATATATATATAAACTCGCTGGCAAATTTAATGCATCACCCGTAAATATAATTTACACTCTTTCAATATTGGGAATTGTAGGGCTAGTGTTTGGTTTTATTTGGTTCATACCTAACTCGGGAGTGTTGCACAGGGTTATAAATGTATAAACCGTATGTAACGACAGTGTGTAGGGAATTAAATGGTATAATAAAGAAAACAAAAAAAAATATGGATATGATGATTTTATTAATCAACAACAATATTCTACAATTTCAATGTGAATGCAGCTTAAAAGGTGTCTAAATAATGGGTTGTACTCCCTCTGGTCGTTCCAACTTCCTCGCCAAGCGATTCGGCATTAATGAAATGATCTTGGAGATGGTCTCCTGCGGGATGTTTGTCAAAGGTTTGGCAATGCTCCTGAGTGTGGACGGAGCTGTTAGCGGGGCTCGAACAGTCGCCTACCCAACAAATCCAAACATGTTCAACTGGGATTCATGTCGCGGGCTCCTCACAGAAATGGCCCAGGAGTCTGATCCTACCTGTTGTAGGTACAGTTGGACGACCAGGGGGGGGGGTGTACAGTGGTGTTGTGTGGCGTTGTCAATGGAGTACAAAAAATGGACCCAATGAAGGAGCGAAAGGCTACTATATTACTCTTAGAGGATGTCTTCCGCATATCTTTCAGCCGTTAGCGTTTCTCTGCTCACGATATGCACAATGCCGTGCGAGCACCCAAACAAATGCTACCCCACACCATCAACAGAGCACCTCCAAAGGAACTCCTTGGGGAGATTATTGGCAAGCAGAAAAGTGGGCTCAGCGCTGCACGTCTACAAACATTCGCTGAACTGTCCATCTGGTCGGCATGTAGTGTGAACCTCGAACTCTCTGTGAGTGTCCAATTCTCCATCGCTGTGAAAATTGAAATCGCAACCCGATGCTCCCTGATCAGGAGAAGGTCGATGGCAGAACTTGTAATATGTACTCCACGTTCATTATGTCGTCTTCTCACTGTACGCTCGGAAATGGGCACATGTCTGACCTCAGGGAGCCTGTGTTGTAGCTGTACGCTTGTTTGGAAACGATCACGAAGCACTGCCAGACGGAGGAATCTGTCATCTCTCTCGGACGTCACCCTCGGGCGACCCTGACCATGTCGTCTACGGTTGCTGCCAGTCTCCCTGAACTGACGAAGGATTCGACTGACCGTCGATTGGTTTACCCCGAGTGATGAGCCACCTGTCTCTGAGAATGGCCTGCTTCCGACAGTGTGATAACTCCTATGGCACGTTCTTCTTCTCTGACGATGTCTTTCCATTGTGACAGTCTTTGTCAAGCTACGACTTACAGCATAGGGATTGTTTCGTTAGTTGGTTGGTGTCTTGCCATCTTGCTCTCCTATGCACGAGCTCAAGGCAAGTGAACCCACCTGCACGAGAGCCCGTGATACTCTCCTTTCCAATGTGACAGTCTTTGTTAAGCTATGACTTACAGCATAGTGTTTGTTTCGTTAGTTGGTTGGTATCTTCAAATCTTGTTCTCCTATGAACGTACTTTGAGATTTCGTAATTTGGTTGGTTGTCTTTATTATGCCATTTAGTTCCATACACGGTGTAGTTACATACGGTATACACTCCGAAGTTAGGTATGACCCAAATAAAACCAAACCCTAGCTCTACATTTCCAAAAATGAAAGAGTTTACATTATATTTACGGGTGATGCATAAATTTGGCCAGCAGTTATATATACTATATATATATTATACTATATATATATATATATATATATATATATATATATAATAATACTATATATATATATATATATATATATATATATATATATATATATATATATATATATATATATATTATATATATATAAAAATATATATATATATATATAATCTATATATATATATATATTATTATATATATATAATATATACAGCCTATAGGGGGTAGCAACTTAAATTATTTTCGCCTTAGGGGTACGCGATCAAAAAAGTTTGGAGACCGCTGATCTAGAGTACTTCCCCTACTTGAATACGGCAATGCTCTCTGGAGGTGAAAACTTTAATTAAGAAGAAAAAATAAATAAATGGACAGATGTTATATATTTTAGTATATCGTAGGCTCGTACCTTTTATTTTTTTATCAATTGATCAATTATAATAGGCTATATTATATTATATATTATATTATACTATATTATATTATATTATATATCATATATATATTATATTAATAATTATTATATTACCCTTCATTGAAAGACT
>JABUQX010061737.1:20000-22500 GCA_015478945.1 Trachelipus rathkii
CACTCAGCAAACAGATTTAACTTACACTCACAACGATTTACTTACACTCAACACACAGATTTACTTACACACACGCAGATTTATTATATATATTATATATAATATATATAGTAATATATATATATATATATTAAAAAACATTATATTATAATATATATATATATATATATATATAATATATACTATATATATTTATATATTATATACGGGCGCACGCGTGCGGGCTGGGACGCGGCGGACGCAACCAGCGGTAAAGGGGTTGGCTTGCCTTTTGCGGGTGGGGCTCAGGCTGAGCCCTGGTGGTTAGCTTAATGAACTAGTGAATTACATTATTATCTATTCTAGTGAAATTAATAATTATTCCTCAATGTAAGTATTTTTTATAAATATGAAATACACTTAGTAAAAATAAACCACTTTAAAACAAATCAGATAACTTGTGCACGCTTAACAGCTAAAATGACTATGATTTTTAAAACGAAGTTTGGGTCTAAAAGGTAATAAAACACACACCTGCTCAAATACAGTTAAAAACCAAAGTTTATTTCAAAAGACGTTGTCTATTAGTCGCTGATAAAATAATTCTCAGACGCAATCAACATACGTAGGTTTCAATATAGAGATAAGGATTACCCCGACCAAATCACAAGTAAGGAAAACATTTCTTTTTACCTGCTTAAAGGATCTTACCGTTCCAGCATGTTTCAGTTTGATAAATATTTATAAAAATAATAATAACAATGATTTTTGTCTATACTGGAATTACCTTTGACCTGGTATTAGGATTAAATTAGCCCGTCTACAGAAAGGCTTATCCTAAATTTAGTGCCTAAATGTTAGGGCCTACACGTATGTTATTTCTGCCCCAACAATTTTACCAGAAAGAAGTCAGTTTGAATTATATTTTGACCTGGAATGAGGGGCTTAAATCGCCCCGGGTTACAAAAAGGATTATCCTAAATTAGACCTAAAGTAGTTATTTCAACACACTTTACAGAGAGAGAGGTCAGTTTCGAATCTGTAAGGAGTGCGGGTTGTTGTGTTCTCTCGTGATGGATTGATAAATAAATAGATAAATAATAATAATAATAAAGAAAACCCGAAATTATTTAAAAAACTTTGAAATATTTTTAGTTAACATCGAGTAATAATATAAATGTAAGTGAATAATTGTTATTTTTAAATAAAACTTAGAAGAGTTTAATAAAATACATGTTATGGTTAGCAGAGAAGAACTTATTTGTTATTTTTATACTTATTACATTGGCTAAAGATGATGTATAACGCAGTAAGTCAATAGAAACAAAACGTGGCATGCTTGATGTAGAGGGGTGCCTAGGGGCCGCCTTACTCGATTTACTGATTTATTGCTTTAAGGGACGTAAAATTAATGTTTTTTAATAAATTTCATAAAAAATTTTAGTAAAAGTTATTTTAAGACTTGATAGTTTTATAAAATTATAAACATAAAAGTATTAACAGTTAATAAATAAATTCTTTGTTCAAAGATATTGATTATTAAAGAAGTTTTAAGAAACTTTGAAAAATTTTTAGTTAACATTGAGCAATGAGTATATAATGTAACGTGTTTATTAAAACATAAAATGTTTTAATAAATTTATACGTTATATGTGTAAGTGAGTGTGCGTGGGTGTGTGTGTTTGTGTGTGTTGTGTGTGTAAATCTGTGTGCGAGTGTAAGTAAATCTGTGTGTGTAAGTAAATTTGTGTGTGAGTGTAAGGTATCTGTGTGAGTGTTAGTAAATCTGTGTGTGAGTGTAAGTGTAAAATGTAAGTGTCTACTGGATAAATGTAAGTGTCATGTGGAATGTGTGTATAAAGTATCATAGTTGAATGTGGTGTATAAGTGTAAGTGTGTGTGTGTGACCGCATGTGTATAAGTGTAATTGTAAGTGTCTATGGGTAATTGTAAGTGTCATATGAGAATGTGTGTATAAGTGTCAAAGTGAATGTGTGTAAATGTAGTGTGTGTGTGTGTTGTGTTGTGTGTGTGTGTTGTATGTGTGTTCTAAATAATAATAACAATAGGCAATGAAGTAAATAACACTAAGTAATAATAAAAATAATAAAAATAAAATAATAAAAATAATAAAATAATAATAAAAATAAATAAAAATAATAATAAAAATAAATAAAAAGTATTAAAACAAAATAAAAAACATAATGTTAATAAATATATGAGTTAAAGCGGTAAAGCAGAAAGTTAAAACAGTAAAGCAGAAAGTTAAAGCAGTAAAGCAGAAAGTTAAAGCAGTAAAACATGAGTTAAAGCAGTAAAACATGAGTTAAAGCAGTCAAAACGCAGTAAAACAAAAGCCATAACTAAATTCCGCCGCTAAGGTTTAAGGTAAACACCTTATGATTTACTGATTTACTGCTTTAAGGGTATGTAATGTTAATAAATATGTGAGTTAAAGCAGTAAAACATATGAGTTAAAGCAGTAAAACATGAGTTAAAGCAGTAAAACATGAGTTAAAGC
>JABUQX010061738.1:2500-15000 GCA_015478945.1 Trachelipus rathkii
TCTCTCCTCTCTCTCTCTCTCTCTCTCTCTCAAAAAAAGCTCCTCAGAGCCTCCCCCTCCCCCTCCTCTCTCCTCCACCTCAGCTCCCTCAGTCTCAACACATACCACTCTTCTTTCACTGGATAAAAACACCCTTAAATGTTTGCCTTACAGAAATTCCATTAATAATTTAAAAATTTCTATATATATATATATATATATATATATATATATATATATATATATATATATATATATATATATATATATATATATATATATATATATATATATATATATATATAATAATAATAATAATAATAATAAAATAAAATACACTAAAATTTATTTTGTCAAGAAATCCGGATCTTTCTTTTATACCCTGAGGGCAAGATTAAAAGGTAATCAAGCGCGAAGTCGAAGCTTACCTTTTTGACCACATTTCCTCCGATTTTAATCCCCTGAGTTCACGGTTAATTAGCTGTAATTCAACCATGAAGTCGAAATAAAAAAGACATGGGAATAAAAATTTATTCATTTTATTTAATGTTAAAATATATTTTGAGTTCTTTCAAGGGAAAATTTAGTTATAAAGATTATTTGTTTCACTACCTGGAAGGCCCTTCAAGCGTAAGCGGTTACGTCTCGGTCTATCTGACCACGCAACGCTGAACGGCATGGAAGGATGGGATTCGAGTTCCCATCCTGTCCAAATTTTATATATATATATATATCACAAGTGGGGAAACTAAGAGAGTGGGGGAGAGTAGGGGATAAACTCCCTCTCTCCTCAATGACGACTAAGTCTGACGTAGCAAGGCAAATGCAAGCGATGACGTAGCAGGTGAACGAAACCGAATGCGAACGAGTGGCGAAACGCGAAAGGTATACCAAGGCGCGAAACCGGTGGCGGTGCACGGAAAACGGATCGGTGCGAAGGCTGCGGGGCGAAAAACGGGCACGCGCGGAAACGTAAGTGTGTGCGATAGAGAACAAAAGGGGGGTAGGGGCAATGATGATGTAGTCATGGCAACAACCAAAGGGGGGTAGGGTAAATGACAACAACGAAGAGAAAAGAAATAGCGGGGTGGGGTAAAGAGATGGGGTAGAGAAAAAGGGGGAGGGGTGTGTGTGTGTGTGTGTGTGTGTGTGTGTGTGTATGTGTATGTGAATGTGTATGTGTATGCATCTGTGTGTAATGAACAACTCGTGTAATGTTGATGACTGCGTCATCAACATACACTCGTCTGTGTGCACCTACGGTGCACACATATGTAAATATATACATAAAGGAGGGTGGGGAAAAGGGGGAAGGGGTAATAATAATAATAATATAAATAACACTCATATACGTACATACAATATATACAATCACGTGTACGCGCGCTACGCGCGCGTAACATCATGTGTACGTATCTACATGTGCGTATTTCATGTGCGTTTATCTTTCTTAGCGGTACTGGTAACTACTTTGGCTGGATACCGGATAGTTGCCGGATATCCGGCCCATCCCTACTTGAAAGGGCTCAGAAGCTTTAGTTATTGAAGTATAATTTGAATTATTAATTTCAAATAATATTTTTATTATTATTCTTTTTATTAATATTATATTATATATATATATATATATATATATATATATATATATATATATATATATATATATATATATATATATATATATATATATATATATATATATATATATATATATATATATAAATATATATATATATATATATATATATATATATATATATATATATATATATAACCAAAGGTGGGCATTAACGCGTTAAAGCGTTAATCCTTTAATTAACTCGTTAATTTTTTCGTTAACTTTTAACGCTTTCGTTAATTTCGAAAAGAAGTAACGGACTATTAACGAGTTACATTTGTGAATTAACGTTAACGAGTTAAAATTTTCCCCTACATCCGTTAACCGTTACCTTAATTTACGAGTTTATAAAATGTATTTTCTTATCAGATTTTAAATTGGATTAGATTCGATTTTGATAAGAGATAAATTTTTTTCCAAAATTTCCTAAACGCTCCTCTCAATGGCTCAAGTGTTTATCTTACACGGTTATTATCCCGTTTAATAATGTTTAACACAGGGTTGGAAAAACCCGAGCTTTGCGGGAATAAGTGCATGTGCTGACACTCGTTCAACTATATTCTCTATGTCTTAATACTAGCACTTTCCTCAGTGTTGAAGCACGCACATGTCCAACCAGTTCCGAAAAAAGGTATCTGATCCTTCTAACTACCGCCCTATAGCTCTCACTTGTATTCTATCTAAGATTTTGGAACCTTCTAACTCTCACTACTTAGACCATCTGGAATCTCATTCTCTTCTTTCCGATCGCAGTACGGCTTTTGGTGTTCAAGGTCTACTGGCGATATACTTTCCTATTTAACCGATTTATGGTTTTCTGCTCTTAGGAACTACGGGCAGACTTGCGTAGTGACGCTTGACATATCCAAAGCATTTGACCGGGTATGGCACGCATCATTGCTCTCCAAGCTCCCCTCCTTTGGTTCCTCCTCTTGCTTACTTATGTCTAGCTTTTTTCTTTCAAGTCGCTAAACATCGGCTCTGGTTGATGGAGCGACTTCTTCTTTTTCTGTCAATAGTGGTGTTCCTCAGGGTTTCGTCTTATCTCCTACTTTATTCCTACTTTTCATTAATGATCTTCACTCACATCTAACTCTATCCACCACATGCCGATGACTCGACCTTCATTCTTCAACTCATTTCAATTTTGCTCCATCTTTTACTTCTAGAATTGCCTCTCGTCTTAATCTTTCCGATTCTATTCTCGCTGATCTGGATAGAATTTGCGGGTGCGGTCGTCTCAACCTTGTGAAATTCAATTCTTTAAAAACTCAATTACTACAAATCTCCCTCTCAAAAATACCTTCTAACTTTCCTATCTCGTCTCTCCTTCTGACAATATAAACATCCTTGGCCTTAAACAAAAAAAAAATGTCTTCGAAACCTCACATCACAACGGTTGATGGGGCGGCCTCAAAGAAACCCGGAGTTCAGTTTAACTGCACTTTTTTCCTCTTCAAATATCAGCCGCTGGCGTCCTATCCGCCCTTGTATAGAGTAATGTTATCATATCTGGGTGGCTCTGGTTTCACCCAGCTTTTGGACAGGGTCGAGTCAAAAGACAAAAGGCTTATAAACTGTTATGTACTTTCCAGTTCACATGACCCTCTCTCTATCTTTGCGGCTCGATGTTGTTGCTTTATCTCTTTTCTATAGGTATCGCAGCGGCAGGTGTTCGAGGAACTTACCGACTCGCGTACCACCGCACCACCTTTACGTGACGCCCTCTGTAGCAATAAGGGGCGCTGTATCTGCGCAACGAGTTTTGTGTAGATATTGGTCACTCCAGGCGAGTTCGCTGCGGTGCTTCCTTCTTTCCTGCCACCTCTGTTCTGTGGAACTCTCTTCCATCTTCTGTATTTCCTGCTGAATTTAATCTCCCTCACTTTAAAGCCTGCGTCTATGTTCATCTGCGTAATTTGCGCAGCAAATGAAATGTTATGCACACCCTCCTTGAATAGGGGCTCTGCCCGTGAGTGGTGGTGAAAAAAAGTTCTGAAGACGGTTAACGTTAATTCACGAACGATAACTTCATACATTTCCTTACCGATAAACGCTTTAATGATTAACGCCGTTAAATTTTTTGGTTAACGATTAGGAATTAACGACGTTAACTTTCTCATTAACGGTGCCCACCTTTGTATATAACCTTTTTTCCAAACGGGTGGAGTTGGGTCCACATCTCGCAATCTGATAACAGGTATATATATATATATATATATATATATATATATATATATATATATATATATATATATATATATATATATATATACATATATATATATATATATTTATATATATATATATATATATATATATATATATATATATATATATAATATATATATATATATATATATATATATATATATATATATATATATATATATATATATATATATACATATTATATATATATATATATATATATATATATATAAAGTACTTGTGGCTAAGACTCTAAAAACTTAACTATCCGCAATCCGCGGATAGTGATTTTTACTATCCGCATCCGCGGATAGTGAAAAATCACCATATATATATATATATATATATATATATATATATATATATATATATATTATATATATAGGTTATTATTATTATTATACATATATATATATAGTATATATATATATATATATGTTATATATATATATATATATATATATATATTATATATATATATATATATATATATATATATACATATATATATATTATGTTATGTTATTATTTTATATTATTATTTATATATAAAAAAAAAAATATATATATATATATATATATATATATATATATATATATATATATATAGTATATAGGTATATATATATATATTATTATTACATATATATATATATACATAAAGTAAATTTGTGGCTAAGATCTCTAAGTAAACCATCCGCAATCTGTGGATAGATTTTTACTAATATATATATATATATATATAGTAGTAAATATATATATTATATATATGTGTGAGCGCCATATAGATATATATATAATATAGATCCCCCTATATATATATATATATATATATATATATAGGGGAGAGTTTGACCTTCCAAGAATTCGCAAATTTTTAATGGTGTCTTCCCTTTGCGTTCATATTCTTACACACTCATCCTCCAGGCAACATATTACTAACCACCATTCATCCAGATATCATATACACATGATTAAAGTACACACCCCACTTCTAGATAACACCTTTACAGACATCCCTACTACTCATATCCCTGTGTTCGGGAGAATTGCCCACACCATGTCCTGCGTGTCGTAGTCGACTAAGGGGCTGTGGTAGTTGTTGGCTGCTCACTGGCCAATTTTATCTCTTTGCCAGGAATGATGGCTGCCTGAGATGGTCGTGATCGCTGCAAACGACCTTCTAATTTTCGGCGAAATTGTATGAATCGTATGGGTACATGGAATGTCAGAGGAATAAATGTTGAGGAGAAGAGGAGAGAGGTGATCGATGTATTTAGAAAGGGCAAATTTGATTTGCTCGCTGTGACTGAAACAAAGATGAAAGGAAAAGGTGAAATTGAGTGGTGTGGTGTGAAATGTGTGCGTGCTGGTGTGGAAGAGAATGAGAGAGGGAGAGAAGGAGTTGCAATTCTGATGAGTGACCTGTGGTACAAAGCTATGGTAGACTTTGTGTGTGTGAGTCCTAGAATTCCAAAGGTTAAAGTCATTTTGATCAACTTATATGTGTGGTTGTAACGTATGGTCCATCTGAGGGAAACGTTGAAGAGAGTACGACTTTTTGGGATAATCTGAATGATGTTCTGGATGGGGTGAGTAGGAGCTTCAGATTGATAGTGTTGGGGGACCTGAATGGTTGGATAGGTGATCAAAAAAGGGATGGTATAACAGGTGGTTTTGGAGTGGCGGGAGAAAATGAGAATGGTAGGAAGGTGATTGATTTCTGTGAAGAGAGAGGTATGTGTGTAAGTAATACTTTCTTTAAACACAAGAGTATCCATAAATATACTAGAGTTGGTGTAGGTAGAGATGGTATTGAAGTGAAAAGTATGATTGATTTTATGTTGGTGAAGAAGGAGATGTTGAAGTATGTGTTGGATGTTAAATCAGTGAGGGGTTTAGGAATGGGATTATCGGATCATTATGTTGTTCTATGTAAAATTAAGTTAGTGGGGGCTTGGATAGAGAGGAAGGTGATACGAAAGGAAGTAGGTAAAATTAAGAGTGAGAAGTTAAGTGAGCAAGACAATAAGGTTAAGTATGTAAGAGCGCTCGCTAGTAAATCGGTTGAATGTGAACAAGTTGATACTGAACAAATCTGGGGGCAAATGAAGGAAGCAATTGTTAGTAGTGCAAAGGAAGTGTGTGGATGTGCTAAAGTAGGAAGTAAGAATGTTAACAGCGAATGGTGGAATGAAGAGGTGATGAAAGCGGTTAAAAGTAAAAAGGAAGCAAATGATGAAGTTTCAAAAGAAAGATGCTTGGAATTATATAAGGAGGAAAAAAAATACTAAAAGGTGCATACGTAGGAGAAAACAAGAGGTAAATGAACAGTTTGGGAAGGATGGGGATGAATGAGGACATACAAGGGAATAGAAGCTCTTTTGGAGGGAAGCGCGAAAGGTTAAGAATGAGAATAAGGGGAATCTGCTTAGAATAAATGAATAGGGATGGTGCTTTTGTAACTGATGAAATGGATGTGAGGGGAGTGTGGAAAGAACACTTCGAAAATCTGCACAATATTAACAGTAATGATGAGGTGTATGAATGTGTGTGGGTTTGATGGTGCAAGAAGGAATAGGTATTTTGGGGATGAGGTTATTAGTAAGGAGGAGGTAATGGGTAGAGTGAGAAAGTTGAAGAATGGTAAATCTGCAGGTATAGATGAAATTACTGGTGAAATGATCAAGAGCGGAGGCGAGATGGTGATTGATTGGATTTGGAAGTTGTGTAATAAAGCGTTTATGGAGGGCATAGTTCCAAGGGATTGGAGGAGGTAATAATATTTTAATATAAAATTAAGTTAGTGGGAACTGTAGAAATTATAGGGGAATAAGTTTATTGAGTGTTGTAGGGAAGGTATATGCTGGTATTTTGGTCGAAAGAGTGCGTCGAGTGACTGAAGGACTGATTGGTGAAGAACAAGGTGCGTTTAGGAGTGGTAGAGGATGTGTGGATCAAATCTTTACATTAAAACAAATGATTGAGAAAATGAGGGAGAAGAAGAATAAATTATATTTAGGTTTTATGGACTTGTACAATAGGCGTATGATAGAGTTAATAGGGAGTTTTATGGCAGGTATTAGTGATATATGGTGTTGGTGGTAGGCTTCTGAATGGAATCAAAAGTATGTATGACGATAGTGAAGCGTGTGTAAGAATAAATGGTGTCAATTGTGATTGGTTTAGGATTAATAGCGGAGTGAGACAGGGTTGTGTTATGTCTCCTTGGTTATTCAATTTGTATATGGATGGGGTTATGAAAGAATTCGAGGTGGGGGATGGCAGGAAATGGTGTTAGAATGATGGAGAATGGAGATGAGTGGAGGGTGCCCTACCTATTATATGCGGATGATTTGGTTCTGTGTGGCGAATCTGAAGAGAGTTTGAGAGGATTGGTAGAGAGATTTGGCAGGGTATGTAAAAGGAGGGGTTTAGTAAACGTAGATAAGAGTAAGGTTATGGTTGTGAGTGAGGACAGTCCTCAGGTGTAGTTATGTTAGATGGTGAGCAGCTGAAAGGTCGAAGTTTAAATATTTAGGATATGTGTTGGATGAGAAGGAACAGATGATGCAGAGTGTAGTAGGAAAAAGTTGTGAATGGCAGGAAGGTTGTTGGTGCAATTAAATCGTTGGGTGAATGTAAAGGGACTAAGTCTTGAGGCTAGGGTCTTACATGAGGGTATATATGTTGTTACCTGTGTTATTGTATGGTAGTGAGGCTATGGAATAAGAAGTATAGATCTAAAGTTCAATGTGTTCAGATGGACAATCTTAGGGGCATGCTAGGTGTGAAAAGAATTAATAAAATGAGGAATGAACTTATTAGAGAGTTGTGTGGTGTGAAGAAAGGGGTAAATGAGAGAATAAATGAAAGTATGTTGAGATGGTTTGGTCATGTGGAAAGGATGAATGATAGTCGGTTGGTTAAGCGGATGTATAGTGGTGAGTGTGTTGGGAACCGACCGGCTGGGAGACCGAAGAGAAAGTGGATCGAGTCGGTGAACGAATGTCTGAAGGAGAGAAATGTGAGTTTGGCAGAGGCGAGAATAAAGGTGCATGATAGGAAAGAATGGCGGGGTTTTGTATGGGGGCATGGTTGTGGCCCACCTGGGCCAAGGGATGAACCCTTACATTGACGATTTACCATAGTGAAGGCCCGTCGCGGTCCCATGAAGCTCTAGGGTGGATTTTCTGTCTGTGACGAGTTTTTACTAATTAATGGTACAGAGGGGGCGGTAAGGCTGGGCTTTCTTTTCGACATTTGTCATACTCTCCTACTGCTTTTCTTTTCCGATGCTTGTAGCGCACCTTACTCCCAGTCTTGGGAAGAAGAGGTAGGTAAAGAAAGAAAGATATATATATATATATATATATATATATATATATATATATATATATATATATATATATATATATATATATATATATATATATATATATATATATATATATCAGCCAAGCAAATATTAGCCTTTAATTTTATATATTAAATATAATTGATATTTTATTATTATTATGATATATTATTATTATATTATTACTATTATTATTATTATTATTATTATTATTATTATTATTATTATTATTATTATTATTATTATTATTATTATTATTATTATTATTAATAATAATAATAATAATAATAATAATAATAATAATAATAATAATAATAATAATAATAATAATAATAATAATAATAATAATAATAATAATAAAAATAATGATATTAATAATATTTAAAGTGTATTTAATTTAAGCACTGTGTGTGTGTGTGTGCCTGTGCGTGATTTTGCCAGGATTCTATCCGCTTGTCTTCATCCTAGGTAGTAATTACCTAGAATATTTCCCCTCCGAGAATAGGGCAATGGCCGCGTGAATTGTTAACTTTATAGTTTTAATTCATATATATATATATATATATATATATATATATATATATATATATATATATATATATATATATATATATATATATATATATATATATATATATATATATATATATATATATATATATATATATATATATATATATATATATATATATTAGTACCGTAAATGTGTTATTTTTTTCCTAAATCGTACTCTGAAGTGGGTTTTTGTTTATACAAATTTGTTTAAGAACGGAATTTACCGGAACTTTCCACTTTTTCAAATGTCTTTCTTAAAAAAAATCAGTAATTGATTTGTCATTTACTCAGTTATGATTATGCATAAAAATAATATAGAAAATTGATCAGCGAATTATGACGTAATAAATTCACGAAAACGGAAGGAATTTTTTGCTAAGTAAAGCGATTTAGTGAAGGTAGTGTTCACGGGATAACCCAATTCACACTACTTTGTTTATAAACAAATGGTTACCACGTGGGTTTGCTGATAAGCGAACTGAAAATTGAGATTTGATAAAATTTTGATCAAACTCAACTAAATAAGTTTGCTTTCATTAATTATAGTAATTAATATACTAATAGTACACAGTTTCTTAAAGTTAACATAAGAAAGGTTTATCACAATTCAAATATGTATTTCTTTTCCTTAAGTTAAAATATGTTTTTATCAGTTTTTTTTTAAGCATGAAGCGTGTAAGACCGTTTTCGTTTTTGTCATTTGTGCTTACGCTCGATAAGAAATGCTTACCCAGTTTTAGCACGAATTTTGTGCATAAACGATCGCGATTTCTCATAAAAGTTAGTTTTGTTTACAAAAATTGGAATCAGCTGTTGTGATGGAGCACGTGGTTTTGGAATGAACAGAAATAAAAAAAATAATTGGTTTATATTACAAATAATTGATCAACAATTGTGATGGAGTTTATCGATTTAGAAGAAATTGGATTTAAAGTTAATTTTATTGCATGAAACATTCGAAATTCAAACGGGCCTACCACGCCGCCATCATGTTTGTTCACATTTTTTCGTAAGAACGTGCTAAATTTAGCAAGCATGGGAAATAGCAGCCTTACAGAATTAAAGAAATTCCTTACGTTTGGTGAGCATATTTTACGATTTTGCGCTAAGTTTGACAAAAACGAACGCAAACTCGAGCATTTCTTAAGTTTCGTAAGCACAAATGCAAAAACGAAAACGACTTAAGCTGGAGAGAGAGAGAGAGAGAGAGAGAGAGAGAGAGAGAGAGAGAGAGAGTGAGAGAGAGAGAGACGCGGGTTTTTATACATGCTCCGAAATATCATGTTAACTCGATCGACAATATCGCATTTCAAACGAGCAAAAATCTACCTTTTACTGCTCGAGCGATATCATTTTCTGATTTTTAAACTTTAAAGGCCCGTAGAACTTTACATAGTGTATTCCTATTTTACTTAATAAATTTACTGATCCGCTTATCCAAATTTTGGCTTACAGAAGAACTAATAGCTCACAATATGGATATGACAAGATGCCAGATACTTCTAGAGAGACTCCACTTGTTAATCAGACAAGTTTTCAGTAGAATATGTAAGGTGTAGCGGAAGTCGAAAAGTTCCGGTTCCGGCCGGAACCAAAAATTCTGGTTCCAGTACATCCCTAATATATATATATATATATATATATATATATATATATATATATATATATATATATATATATATATATATATATATATATATATATATAAAATTATCTATATATATAATATATATATATAATTATATATATATATATATATATATTAAAACTAGAAATTATATATACATTTTTTTTGAGCTAATGTACAAGACCCACCACGGTCCACAGAGAAGCGGCCACACTGGGATGAATAATCTACTCCATGTTTGGGTCTTGGCTTATGCATATTTTAAATGTCAAAGAAAATTTGGATGGCGAAATGAATATTCAGTCAAAAATAAATAAAAAACTAAATAAAACGATGCCCTTACATCATAAATAGTCCTAATATTATATAACAAAATCATGTATTATAAACATAGTAAAAATATTACTAGTATTTCAATCCAATGTTATAATTTTCGGACCATCTTGTGTGTGTGTGTGCAATGTACAAAATTTCCCGCCAAAAAATAAAAACATTTAAATTGCTTTGAATTTAGCAAAATTTATTTCTAAAGTCATATATATTTTTAATATTTATATTGGTTAAATTTTTTTTTAAGGAAAATGACAAATATTTGTTTTTAAAATATTGCTAGATTACTTTTTGCTTGAAAACGTCATAAATAGTACATGAATTTATTTTCAATTCTAAAAGGGCATATCAGAAAATGCCCGACAATATTCCTATCTTTCTGACCTACTGGTAATATATATACTGTGTTAAAATTATTAGTTATTTATGAAAAATGAGTTACTGTTAAAATGAGAGGATTCAGATAAAATATGGGATAATCATTTAGATGGTGTTATGGACTATAAAGTAATGACGACGGCGAATGAGGTCCAGTTGGGGACAATCAATAAAGATATGGTGAACAGTGAACAGATGTTTTCTATGCAACCTTCCATACTAAAGAAAAAGGAGTTGTGGAGTTCGAAAGTATTGTTTGGGGATTAATTCGCCGAGATCTCGCCGCAGCTGCTTTAAAGATAATCATGTTTGAGGTGGTGCGGGTCCTTTTGTATTGCCTGTAGTTTTTTCTTCTCCCGGTTAACTTGTACACACTTTTGGGACCACCAAGGGGTTGCCGAACGCCTACCTACGGAAGATCGCGGGATGCAAGCTTCCGCTGCTGTGATGATAACTTGTTGGAAGAGGTTAAAGGCATCATCATCAATAATAGGAAACCGCATATTGAAGGGAGAAATTTGCATAGCTATGGCCTGATAAAAAGGAGCCCACTCAGCCCGATCATAACGTTAGCTGGAATTGGGTTTTAACATTGGGCTCGGTGCAAATTCATTTAAGGCTATTGGGTAATGGTCACTGCCGTATAAGTAGTCAAAGCGGGACAAGGGGAGCGATCCATAAGGGAATGGGAGCAAAAGGAAATATCTATACAGGAAGAAGTGTGTGTATCTAAACGTTCATATGTAGGGAGTCCTGTGTTACCTAGGGAAAAGGGTGTTAGAAGATCAACAAGGATCTTAGACTTAGACGAGGTGACAGTCGCTCCATAAGGGGTGACGAAGGTTGAAGTCTCCTAGTATAACAACCGGAGTAGGGAGCTGCTTAAAATGATCAGCTAAATCGACCTTAGTAAACTCACTACTCGGAGCCAAGTAGATCGAGCAGACAGTAAGGTCGGTGGACAGATGAATTCGTGCTGCAACTGCATGAAGTCTAGTTTGAAGAGGGACTGGAAAATAGGGGACATATTTATGAATGAGTATTACTGCACCTCCCATATCATTGTCACCTCTTTCTATAGAGGTTAGCTGCGATTTATATTCCGACGGTTGAAAGAAGTCACGATGACATAGTCGAAGTTCCTGTAAACATATGCACTTTGGTGTACATATGTTTATTAGTTGAACAAGTTCTTCAAAATTAGAGTAGTAGCCACGACAATTCCATTGAAGGAAGGTGGTCATGCTATATTTTATAAATGTTATGAAGATGGTCTTTATGAGACAACTGTCTCCATGTGTCTAGGGGTGATGTTGGAAGTAGATTCAGATGGGGAGGAAAGGCTGAGACGTGGGTCCCAACGAGGAGCAACAAATCCTGGTGGTAAGGAATAGTCGTACAACAGAGATTTGAGTTGTACGACCGGTTTTGGGTTAGAGTTTTCG
>JABUQX010061739.1:0-17209 GCA_015478945.1 Trachelipus rathkii
CCGATTCAATCCTTCATTATTGACTTGAACAGTTTAGTCCAATCAATTAAATTTACTTTTCGAGACCCCTAGTAATGGAAAAATTTCCTTTTTAGACTTACAAACTACACAACATAATAACTTATTAACGTTTAATATCTTCAGAAAACCAACTTTTGTAACCAATATCTCCATTCATTTTCCTATCATCCACAATATATCAAACATAACATTATATATAATACTTTTTACGTTTTATTAAATTTGCACATCTATATTATAGAAACGAAATCAACACAACCTATAATCTATTGCTCTCTCTTGGATATACCCTACACACCATAACAAGACAATACAATAATGCTAAGAACCATTTTTTTATTAAAATTCCCTAATACTCCTATATTCATATTTCTTATGTTCGTTGCTTTTCATATTCTTTATTCAAACTAAAATTTACTGTTGCAAAATTATTCAATATTTATATAATTTTCAATTTTCCTGACACTTTGCAATGTAATCTTGTTCATAATAATAATACTAATCCTGATCCGTGCGTCGGTTGCAACAAATTTTATTTAGGGGAAACTTAAAATACATTACCTTTTCGATTCAATCAATGTGACAATGATATAAAAAGATATAACCGTAGTTACGCATTTTACCGTCATATAAACAAAGATCACATTATTAATTTGAAAGATTCCATCTTCATTTTCACCTCTAAATCAAAACAACTTAAAGGATTCAAAGAAGCTTATTTTATCAACATTATTCCTAACTATAATATTCATAAGGATTTTTGATTTTGACAAAACTGCCATAAAATTTATAGAATCAGCGTTAAATAGAAAAATTCATTCTCATCGTACGCCAGTAAGATCATCATATACATTAAACCATACAAATAATAAATTTTAGTTTTTTTTTTTATTATTCCTTGCGCTTTGTGCTTGTCGTACTTGCTTCTCATTAAGTCTAAAAAAAATTGAAAATTCATTCTTCTTCTTGCTCGTAAAAGGCCAACATGTTTTGTTAGACGAAACGTTAAATCGTTTTACATTTATTTTTTAAAAGTCACCTCATTTAATTAAATACAGTGGATTTAAAATTCATTATCAAATATATATATATATATATATATATATGTATATGTATAATGTATATATGTATGTATCAATATGAATAATAATAATAATGTATAATATGTATGTATATATAATATCTTCTTCTTATAATAATAATAATATTATGTATGTATATATAATATGATATTGTATATGTAATATGTATATGTATGTAATGGCAATATAATATATATGTAATATATAATAATAATAATGTATATATAATAGCAATAATAAATAATATATGTAATATAATAATAATATAATAATAATAATAATAATATATGTAATAATATGGAAATAATAATAATAATAATATGTATAATATAATAATAATATATGTATATATAATAATATAATAATAATAATAATAATAATAATATATAATAATAATAATAATAATATGTATGTAATAATAATAATAATAATAATAACATATAATAATAACAATAATAATAATAATAATAATAATAATAATGTATGTGTATGTATAAAATATTATGTATATAATAATAAATTGTTTCTGTATCAATAATGTATGTAATAATAATAATAATAATATGTGTAGGTGTGTGTATATATATATATAATATGTAATATAATATAATATAGTAATAATAATAATATAGTATATATATAATATGTATCTAATAATAATAATAATAATAATAATAATAATAATATTAATAATAATAATAATAAATAATAATAATAATAATAATAATAATAATATAATATATAAGGTAAAATATATAATAACATAATAATATAATAAATATTAAAAAAAAAAAATACTAAAGCTGTTACTAACTGTAATAATAATAATAATAATAATAATAATAATAATAATAATAATAATAATAATAATAATAATAATAATAATAATAATAATAATAATAATAATAATAATTATAATATCTACGGACTACCCAATACACACAAAGATGACAAAGACCCAACCCCTGCGTCCCGTAATATCTTATCTATGTGTGGTACTGTCACTCATGACATTGTTCTATTAATACCTCAATACCATAATACGTCCTTACTTAGAAACATTTATTGTCAAATCTAATAATGAAACCCTATTCAAACTATCTCATTAATACTTAACTCAGAAACGCTTGCTTCTCTAGATGTTGAATCATTATTTACGAATGTCCCAGTTGTAGAAACAAAGATATTATAATTAAACATGTTTACCATTCCAATAATCCCCCTTCTCACGACATATCCGAAAATCACATAAGGAACTTACCATTAATATGCACTAAACATGTAATATATATGTAATAATAATAATATATAAATACCATGAAAATGTATGGAAGGTATATAATATTAATAATAATAATAATATATATGTATGTAATAATAATAATATGTATGTATGTATAGTAATATTATATGTATATGTAATATATATATATTAATAATAATAATAATATATAATATAATAATAATAAGATAATATATATATAATAATATAATAATATATATATATATATATATATAATATATAATAATAATAATATATAATAATAATAACCAATAATAAATAATAATAATATGTAATATATATATAATAATAATAATAATAATAATATGAAATAATAATAATAATAATAATAATAATAATAAATAATAATAATAATAATAATAATGTAATAACCAATAACAATAATAATAATAATAATATCATATGTAATAATAGTATGTATGTAATAATAATATATATGCAGCTTAAATCTTTTCTTTAATGTTGTTGATGAATGAAATAACATGCTGAAATTCCTACTAATTTCATTACATCTCTGTATAACGACACCTGTTAATACAAAATTGGCTTTGATTAGACAAATGAAAATCAATTACTAATTAACAAATAAAAATGTATATTCACGTTTGATGAGAAGTTGCCTTGATATCAAATGATATAGAACATTTTTGTGTTATGCTTAAATTATCAAATTTTTAATGAATATTTAATATAGCGAAAAAGTGCTATACACGTTTGATAAGAAGTTGCCTAGATATCAAATGGTATATAGGTTAACATTTATTGTGTTGCTTAATAAATGTTCATAGTTAGTAACACTCTGATAACTCCTACTCCTCTTCCTGAAACTACTCTTTTAAATTGAGATAAAAATAGAAATTATTTCATTTAATCTTTTTCAAATATTTTCTAAATAATTTTTTCATTTTGATAAATAATTTATTTTAAAAATTATTTTTGGAAAGGACTAATGAAAATAATAATAATAAAATTAATAATAACACATAAAATAATGAATAATAATCAGGCTAATTATATTTTATAAGTATGGTAATAATAAATAATAAATAATAGATTAATCATTTTATAAAAAATGAATAATTATAGTAAAGTCAATAATAAATAATAATAATAAATAATAATACATAAATTAATAATAGATAATTATGGATAGAAGGAAAGGGTGAACTAGTAAGGAGATAGATGTTAGATCATGTGAAGATAATAATAATAAAGAATTAACATTAAATGAATATGACAATATGAACTTTCATAATAGATGGAAGTAAAATTGTAAAAAGGTTGTTACTATATACAAAATATAGTGGATACAGGTGGCTGAGGTTGGATAAATTGTAGCTTTAAAGAGGTGTTCTATTTCGGGCATGCTCAAATTAAAAGAGGAAAGGTATAAAGTAAAAGTCATTCGTACACGGTAATTACATGATACTTGTGTATTCACACAATATTCTCGGGACTTCTGCAAGGAGGGGAAATAACGTGTGGTATTGGTTTTGTTGGTAGGTGTGAAGTTGGTCGGGCGTATTAAGAATTTCTCAAGTGTCTCAGTTCATGGTGCTACAGAATGATAGAAAGCTTTATGATTTTCTCGACTCGGGTTGTGATTAGTTTCCAAGTGTTATAGAGTGATTATGTAGATGAAGAAAAGGTAATTCTTAGTTATGTATTCCTCTTTTAGACTCATTTCTCAGAAATTATTTCGAACTAATAAAGCAATTTTGTTTGTTATTGTAGGTTGGTCATAATTCAAAGGCTAAAAATAGAACTAGGCATTCTTCTTCGGCATTGGATTACTATATTGGTGAAATAAAAAGTTAGCGAATTGAGTTATTAAATAATGTGGTTTTTTTGGCTCTCTCAATATAATTTATTAACATCAAATTTTATTATAGGAAATCACTGTTTTTTCTATAAACTTACTGCTGTGTCTTTTTTTTATCATATATGTTCTTTCCATATTCGCGTGGCTATATATAGGAACAAAAGCGAAAACAATATTAATTGTCATAATAGAGGTTTCATGAAGAAGGATCTCTTCTGACGCCAATGAAGCTTGTCCCCAAGAATGTAAACTAGTATAGGATTAAATTATGTTTACAAACTTTAATCTACTTCACGCAATATAGCTCAAAGGTTGAAGAAACGCTGTATACGTGTTTTCCGTGGCATGTATGAGTAAGAGTTAAAGGATTGAATAAAGGTTATTCAAATACTATATGAGTGTTCACAAAGATAAGAGTAAATTAATAATAAAAAAATAAGTAAGCTTGTAGATTTCGGTATGTGCGGTAGGTTGATGAGGGTGGATGCATGTTATGTTGTTGGCCATCTTTGAGGTACCATCGAACAACTTGATTGGTACTGAGGGGATATCTACGTGAAGTTGTAGGTGTACTAATATATGGATTATGAGTATATGCGTGGGATAGTTAAGATATTATAGATTATAAGTGCTGCTGTGTGTGGGTGTAGGTAGTGTAATAAGTAGTCATATGATATATATGTATATAGGCTAGGTTTAGAGTGGAAGTTAATAGTAGAGATATAGGGTAGTACAGATATTTCATTGTATAGAGTATATGATAGTGATATTATAATATACTATATAGTATATAATTATACTTATATATAATATAAAGTATATATGTTGGTAGTTATATGTATAAATAAATAATATATCATTGTATAATATTATGAGTTATACGGGTAGCTGCATCGTGAGAGGAGTCTATTTAATATGTATTAGGGTAGCTGTTATAGTTATAAATATAGTAGAGATTGTAATAGTGAGTAATGTATATATTAATTATGCTATAGTATAGTAGATTACCGCTATTTCCTGCTCAGATGACTGCTTCTAAGAGTGTTGAGTGATTTGGTGTTTTATTTATGTGTTTTGTGGTTTGGTGGTCTGCTATCGGGACTGTACGTAGAAGTTGGGTGAGAGGAGGTGGTATTGAATTGGGGGTGTGAAGTTAGAGAGTATGTTGAGGTAGATTATGGGGTTTGGATAGTTTGTTAGCTAGGATAGTATGATGATGGTATGTGATTGATATAGAGTAGGTGGGCTATATTACGCGAGATATATTTGGTTGTTTTGCTAGAGTTGTAGGATCCGAGGGTCATTATGTGGTTTATAGGATATAGGTAAAAATCCAAAGTGTGATAGTAATACTTTAATTAGATTGTTGGTTGTTGTATATGGGTATAGGTATTTAGGTGTACTATAAGTATAATGATTATGGAGTTATAGGAGGTATTAGTATATATTATTATATAGATATAGATAATAATATTATAGATATAATTATATATATATATTATATATTATAGTATTATATATATAGTAATATATAGATAATTATTTATATATATATATATATTATATTATCGTAATATTATATTATTTTATTATATATGTGATTTATAAAGTATATTATTATAAGTTTATAATAATTATCAGTAATATAAATACTATATAAAATATCTACGTAAATACAAGGAAAAATATTATTTTAATAAGTTATATTATTAATTTGACATTATAGCATACGCAGTAATGTAACTATATAAATATATACTATTATATTAGTATATATATATATATATTATATATTATAATAATATAAGTATCAAGTTATATATTATATATATATATATATATATATTAAAATTTATTATATAGTATATATATGTAATCTTTTTTTATTTTATTTAATGCTTAAAGATATTGATTATTTATTTATATTATTATTTACATGCGAATTTGAATATCCTCATCTCAACGATATGATATTGAGATTTTAATAACTGTTGTTGAAATGCGATACTTAATAGTAGTTAAAAGCGTGGAGCCAACGGGCAAATTAAATTTAAGTATAGTGGAGTTGTAAATCTCTAGGAGCTATTAGGTGAGAGGGTAGTGTGACTAAGAGAGTAGAGCAGTTGTTGTATATTGAGTTGAAAAAACGTCGATATTAAAGAGTGAGATGATATGGTAAGTTATAGTGGAAATTGCCGCTTCATGGAAATGAATGTTGTATTGTCGGGATGGAGCTCGTGTAATAATGATGGTTAATATTGGGCTTCTAGTATACATTTAATGGATAAAAGGGAAAGTGCGAATGAGAAGAGATTATGATATGGAAATTTAATATATTATAATGAGATATGGCGCCTGATCAAAAAGATAAGTAATGTATCGTCGTTTCAAGAATAGAAAGTGGCACATATAGTTTAAGAAGAGGTGATTTGCGACTTAAAAGATTAGTGGATATTTTTTATTGTCACTACAAATGGATACCTTTTTCTTCTTGATAAGTTGGCGCAAGAACTCGTAAATGAGATAGAAGTAATTGAAAATTTCCGCTATTCTTAAAATCAATGAACCTTCCTACTTCCTGCTCAGTGCAGATACAACTCTAGCCTCATTTAACATTCTCTAATATAGTATTGAAAAGTGTGTACATAATATTCTTACTCGCCACAGAAACTTCATTAGGAAATAAAATCTATTGGGGAATTTGCCTAGCATGTATCTGCGTAAATCGTTTACAATCTCATGTGTATGTAATTTCAAGATCGTGTCGCAAAGTTAACCCCGCCTGTTAGACTTGATTCGAACAGATCTACATAAGAAGACGTGATAGTTGAAAAAGTAGTGACACTTTTAATACTTCATTAACTGACAAGGAATTAACTTTGCCACTGACATCTCAAAAGAAAGTTATTAAGACAGCATTTGGAATTCGACTGTCGAAAGTATAGGTAATATACTAGTAAGTATATATATATATATATATATATATATAAATATATAATAACTTATTAATATATAATATATAAGTATATATTATATATATATGTCTATAATAACTATATTATATCATACTATAATAGAAGTTAATTATATAAAGATAAATATCTATATATGTATATATATACTATTTATATAATATATATATAATATAGTAGGGTATAAGGGTATACTAGTAGTGTAGATCCGTGATGAGATAGGGAAGTAGTTGACGGGTGACGGTTTCAGAAAATGTTTTATTTGAAAGAATCTAAACGGAGTACGGTGGCATCACACATGCTGTTCAGTATCATGGTCTAACGTATTGTGGTTATAATGCTTTCAGGCGTGGTCGACCGCCCCATCACACGCCGTCCTGGCGACGCGCACTAGGTCGAACGGCGCGCACCAGTGGGATCCTTTATCTTGGCGGTTATTTAAAGAGAGAGTGAGTCGAACTCAATTTAAAAGCCACTTACTACGTTAATAGCGGATTTTGAATGAATAACTGGTATATGTTAATCGTATACTATCTGTGGCAGAATGAGCGGTGCACGATTAAGTGGTCAATAAGGAAATTGTACGAGGATGAGAGTACTTTGACCACTTGGATACAAAAAACCTTTTTTTTTGGGCGGTGCGCGCATTCCCTGTTTCTCATACGTTCCTCAAGCCAGTTATAAAGTTGCTATATACCTTTAAGAATGAAATCAAAACGTTGATATATATGAGTAGACTTATTTGGAATGAGAAAGACAGGCGCGTCCTGAAATCTGAGTATCTACATTCGAGTATTGATTTCTTCAAATGAACAGGAAACGGACATAGTCCTCGCTCAGACCATTTTAAGAAGAAAAATCTAGTACTGCCCCACTCCCTGAGTGGGAAGGGGTAATAATTCAGTTGTAAATCTCAGAGATTAGGAGGGAGAGTTGCTTGCGAGCGTGATCCAGAGATAGAGACAATTATGTAAGATGCGAGATTGGAGATTAGTAAGGAATTAGAGCTATCGATCTTTGATTGATACGCAAGTGTGAGTGTACGAAAGGATGAAATAAATTGTGCTCGGTGGCGATACTAAATTTCTTACAGAAACGATGGATTAGATTTGACGTGTTATCAGTGTAGTGGGAGAAGCGACATAACAGTGATGAAGGCACATGAGGAATTGAGTCAATGAATAAAGTCTACATCGAAATATTTAGTAAGAGAATGATAACTTTATCAGGTCGATTATCGATGATTCAATGCATTTAAGTCAGAACATACAGATTTCAATATTTGCTTAGGATAGATATTGTAGCAAAGTCTTTGTAAGAATTGGAAAGATATCGTTGAATTTAGCTGTTGATGTAGGGGTTCCAGGATATATATATAGTTATATAGGTGTAATATATGGGCGAGGGCTAGGTGATGGTGTGGTGGTTATATGAGGGAGGAGTTATAGATTGTCAATGTATAATGTAATGTAGTGATCGATTAGACGTACGTGAGGTATGAATGTAGAATATCATATAGAGGCAGTGAGATAGTATATGATGTACTATAAACTACTTTTCCGATATGATAAGGTAGATAGGACATAGTTATAGTGAGGTATGGTGTAATAACTATAATTGTTATCGAGTGAGGTGTACATTGTATATGTTAATACTTAGGTAGGATAGTAGTGAGTAGTCGCGATATGATGTAATAGTTAGGTCTGAGTGGAGGGAGGGTAGACGGGTTAGGGGCTTAGGTATGCTGCTATGCGGGAGAGTGGTAGTGCGGATGTTGTCGTAAGTAGTAGTATATAATATATATTCATAAATAAATTATATATATATATCTATTCATATATATATGATGTATATATATTAGTAATATATATATAGTAATTAGGTATCCATAATATATATGTGATAAATATTATGTATATATTATATTGTGATTATGTCATAGTAAGGTTGAACTTAGATGTATGAGTTTATGCTACTAGTAGATATATAATATATATAGTAATATATAGTATACTATACTTAAAGTATTACCTATATATATATGTCACTATACTAATATATAGTATAGTATATAGTATAGTATATATAGTATTATATACGAAATATATATTTATTGTATAATAAATGTGTAATATATGTAATTATAAATAGTACGTATATAATATATATATATATATATAACATATATAAGATAATGATTATATATATATATAATATATGATTTAATATATATTATAATATTATATATATATATATATATATTATATATAATTATATATAAGTATATTATATATAGTATATAATATATAGTAATATATATTAATATATCATTAAGTATATATATATATATATATATCAATATATAATTTCTATGTATATGCATAATATATATTAACATATAATATATATAATTATGGAATATTAATATATACTATATAATATATAATATTATATATATATATCTACTATATATATAATATTATATAATAATAGTATATATATATATTATTATACTATATATGATATATATATATATTATAGTATATATAAATATAGATTACATAACGACTATGTAGATATAGTATAGACATATATATTATAATATAGAATATATATATATATATATATATATATAATATATAGTATTTTATATAGAATAATATATACGCACTATGTCAAGTTGATCTACAACAGGGAAGTAGAGGAAGAGAGAAGCATGCGAGTAAGCGATCATTCATGAGAACCGCCGGCACTATAACGAAATGTAATGGGAAATGTTGTTAGTATATGAAACGACGGAAGGTGATAACTTGAGCTAATCCATATGTATGGCGCCGCACCAGGAAGACGGCGAGTGAGAAAAAAATGAATTCAAGAGAAATTCTCCACGACAGAGGTCATGACTGGCCGGTGAGAGAGAAGAAGAAAATATTAATGGGGGGTATGCAACGCTGCATGTTGAACCTCGTAGAGAATGAGAGAGATGGTACTAGGGACATTCATGAATATCGGGAAGAGAAACGTTGATGGGAGTTACTGATCGACCTGTTGCGATGAAGAATCAACATGGCTTATGTAATACTTCTCTTTCAAGCATGAAATAAGCAACGAAAGGAACGTGTAATAGGTGAAAAGTGCGGAGGTAAATCAGAGATACACGGAGCAAAGTAATGATTGACAGAATGGCCTACTAACGATAAGAGATGTTTGAAGAGTGAAAGACTTAAACCCACGCATTCACTGAGATTAGACCATAGAATGGGTAACTGGGTAAGACTGATTGGAAAAAAAGGTAATTATAACCCAAGCGGAAGATAACTAAATAGAGAGATACTGGTTTGGAAAGCTGAAGGTGGAGCTGTGTGGTAGGAGCTTGTATATGGTAAAAACTAAACAAGAATTTCGAAAGCGACGAAAAAAAAAACTTGCGGATGAAGTTGGGCGACCTTTAATACAAGAGTATGAATCGTATATTTGGCAAGCCGAAATAATCTGGAAAGAAAAAAGTCGCAGCGGGGGAGGAATAAAGAAGACGCTTATGGTTGATATGAGGATTGTAAGAACGCAGTGAAGCCGTCAAATAACAAAGAGTAACTGTGGAAGATTGGGCATGAAGACGTATAACGAGGGCGAACAGGATAGAATTGTAAACGCAAGATACATGCAAGGATTAAAAAGAAGAGTATGGACTCATTTACTTGTGGACGACAGATATTATAAGAGAATGATAAGAGATACGAAGGCACAGGAAAACTTTTAATGTGAATATGCCCAAGAGCATGAGAGAATTAAAGAACCGACACATTCATTACGGTTATGAATAAGGGAAGGTGAGAAAGCTTCTTCTAGGGAAGAGAGGTTGACGAAAGATGGAGCGAGTAGTTCGAGAATTATTGAACGTAGAGGAAGGGAAGGAATGAATGAAATACCCTTGAGAGTAAACAAGAACATGAGGAAATTTGAATGATAGAGATAGAGGAAGTGAAGAGAGCAATTAAGATATTAAAAAAATATTTTGCATTGATAAATCGATGATAATGAACCTCCCAATTATAAACAGGAAAAGAATAATAAATGTTGAATAGTGTTAAACCATGCATGAAAAGAAAGAAAATACCACAGAATGGAGAAGCAGTATATGCGTCCGACAACATATTAAGAAGGAAGATAAAATTAATATGCGGAAATGTTATACAGGAATAGTATTGTTGGTGGAGTGAGTTTAATATATATATGAGGATCTTGGAAAAAAAGATTGAGGATTGGATATCGAGACAAGAAATTGGAAAATGACAGCTACGAGTTCAGACCAGGAGAAGTACCGTACAGTCCTAAGAATTTTACATGAAGATGCAGACCAGAAGTAAATCATACGAGGAATGAAAGGCTATACTGCGTTCATAACTTTCGAAAAATAGCATTCGACGGTAGAAAAATACGGGGAGATAATGGTGGAGAGTGTTTTAGAAGATCCGAATGTTCCATAAGCCAAGAAAGTCTGATTTGCAACGCGTCAAAGTATTTAGAAAATCCCAATTAAATACGGTAGAGGTAACATGAGAGAGAAGTGGGTGAAGGAAACGGGAGTTAGACAGGTGCAAACGTGTACTGTACCGATTTCGCTCTTTGCCACTTTACCTTGGACAAGCTCGCCTTAAAAAGGATAATGCATAAGAGTAGAAGATGCGAACACACTTTGGTTTACTGCGGATGATGGCGGCAGTGACAACTCAGGAGCCAAGACCTGCAAGAAGCTGTAAATAACGATGGAATGAATGTACTGAAGTCAATGGCATAGAATAAACAGCACGAGAAAACGGAAATTAAATGGTGATTGGCAAGAGTAGAGGGGAGCAATGAGTGAACATAGCAAGATATAGAGGCTTTAAGCAAGTGAATTAGATTTAAGTATTTTGGCGTCGGTGTTTGATGCATTAAGGAAGACAAGGATGAGCCGAGTTGAAAGGTAGAAATTGGGAGATTTTCTAGACAAGAAATGTGGAATGTTATATCCCTTGCGCTAAAGGAAAGGGAAAACCAATCAGGGTTAAAATATTAATATAAAAACAATTCATAAACCATATATGTTGTATGGATCTGTAATGCTTGATCATGAACATACGATAAACAAAAAAGCGAATGAACTACGAGAATGAGATACCAGAACTCATTTGACGAGTATCACTGAGAGACAGACAGAAGTAGCGAGCTAGTGAGAGAAGGACATGGATGTGGAACGTGTTTTGGAATGCGTGGATAGAAACCAGCTAAGATGGTTTGTACATGTGAAAAGAATGAGCGAAGGGGAAAGTATTGACGAGAGTGAGATTGAGCCAGAAGGTAGCGACCAGCATGACAAACGAGGAAGGAGATGGATGGATCGGTGGAGCGTGCAACGTAATTAAGCACGTAGAGATATAGAAGAGAGAACATCATTGAAAGAAATAGCAAATCGTTGAGAAGATTCTGGCGAGGAAGTAGCACTATGACGGCTACCCTAACAGGATAGAACTGGTATTGCACAAAAACTAAATCAAATTATCATATATATATATAGTATATAATATAGTATATATAATATATATATATATATTATATATATATACATATATACTTATATATGATATATATATATATTAACTATATATATATATATAATATTCTTTTAGATAATAATAAATCGTTAGAATCAATAATATGTACCAGAAGCAAATTTAATATCAGATTATTTGATGAATGTAATTTTCCGCTTTGATGACCGTCAGAAAGCTAAGAGGTAAGTTCATTAACCCTTATTTGAATGAAGTAGGAGCAAGTCCTCAAGGATGGTTTTCGGTAACCGCTAAAAATGGCTAATAAAATTTGCAAAATACGTGAGATTAATTATACAAATGTAAGTTGTTCCAAACAACAACATCATTTATAAATATAATGTTTTAAGAATTTAATAGACTTACCATCAGTTTTTCGTAATTAACCTAATAGCCCATCGACAGGATACTTCCTAACTTAGGATATGGATAAAGTCAAATGACTTGAAGATGGTTGACATTCTGCACAGCAACTGCGTATAAAAGAATAAATCAAAGAACTGATAGTGAAGATTGCAAAATAGAAACCATTAGGATGGGAAATGATTTGTAGATAAAAAGAAAAGAAAAAATAATGTAGAGGCGAATTGATAAAGCAGTAACAGGTCGAGACGAAGAACATATGAAAAATGGAAAGCCCTTAGTTGTAAAAGTGTGAAAACTGGCGAGGGTAGGGTCGTGTTATAGTATGTTACGGACAAGGCAACGAGAATTTTGTAACACTCACACACATAGGAAATAACTTGATGTTAGAGAGAAAGATATACGTATGAAAACCCGGAAATATAGAAAACTCGTCTTTCAGAATTTTAAGTTTAACTGAAATACTCAAAATATATTCGGAAATAATTAAGCAATAACAAACATATGCAGTTTCAGTGTAAGCTAGAGTGCAACTGCTGCTTTGAATGAGCATAAAGGACAGGAATTATTCCGAAGTAAGAAGCGAATACGTTGTATATTAAAAAGGTTGAAATGAAGAGGAAACGCGTTCGCAACACGAATGTCATCAGAATGAATAGAAATACTATAACATAGGAGTGCCATTGGATTCGACTGTGCTAAAGAAGATCATACAATAACAAAACGCTGGAACTGAAATAGTGAAGGAATACGAATGTTTACGTCCAGACTCACATGATATGTTACGTGATCATATAACATACCAGATACTGCAACGCCAAATGTAGTACTGATAAATTTAATCAACTTCATCATGATTCTAAAGTATTAGTAAATAGCAATCCTTTGAGGAACTCCACTTAACTATGGAAGATGGTGGCCGTTTTGAGACTGATTGAAAGTATATATGGAAAACAGGTAGTACAGTATTTATTTGTCTTTCTACATTCATGACACGTATACAGTGCAATGATTACCAACATCAGGCCAAAACATTAAGGGCTACAATTGGGAAAAAAATTGAGAAGAAGATATAAATGACTCTGGTAGATTGGTTAATTTTGACGTGTAAAATAGCAGCCCTAACAGAGACTCACGAAGAAATCGTTAAACAATTTTGGCTCTGACCAAGATAATATATTTGTGTTATAAGTTCTATAATAAACATCGGAATATACCGCCATTCATTAAGCTAAGTAACATCTCTCAGACACCCTTCATTCATTGCAGATTGGCTAACATCGCGAAGCAGAACATTTAGGATTATTACGGTTAATGCTAATCTAGTTTTCACACAAACGTTAAAAGTAAAGTTCTTCCAGAATCAATAAATATCAAAATTGAAAGTTTCATAAACTTACTTGCAAACTGGACATCTCCAAGACCCTCTTTCACAGTTCATTTGTAAATAGGATTCCAAATCAAAACATTGAATGTGTTTTCAGAGCGTATACAAGAAACAACTTGTAAATTGGTCATCCTGATCAAAATTCATTGCTAAGTCTCTGGTACGACACGAAAAAAGAGATACGAGATTAGGTACTCCAGCAATATTGAAGGAAGAAAGAGGATACATCACGCAGAGCAGTTTTTTAACTGCCCAAAACACAAAACTTAATGCAGATGGTGATTCAATCACATATAGTGGTAAAGCATACGAAAACTGTTACCACTGTAGAACAACCTTTTATAAAGACACTACAAAAATCATACTTGTAAATAAGAGGTAATTTGAGCTACTCTAAGCTCTAATATTTGATTCCGTGCACAGGCCATGAAAAGGGGTACAGTGTTGAAAGTCATTCTATATAATTTTAACTTTTAAATCTTGTACCTATTTTTTCTAAAGGATGTTCAACAGACAAAATAGTTAATGTAAAACACAAATACTAAATAAGATATTAAATAAGAAATATTGTTTCACTGATTCATCAGAATATTAATAGAGTGATTGAATTTTATAGTATAGAAAGGCAGTATGCGGTATTATGTCTGGTTTTAATTAATACGCATATTGTGTGAGAGCCTGGTTGAGAGCTAGGAACGAATGTACGTAAAGAAAATGTGATTGTACCTTTGTGCTTGAGGCACCTTTTGTAACTTGAAAAAAATATGGTAAGTGATCCATAGTGCAATGAAGAAAGAAATTAGGAAAAACAAATGACTATAGATAGAAGAAAGAAGTAATATAGCCAAATATATATAAATTATGATATTATATATATATATATTATATAACATATTATATTATAACATTAATATATGATATAGGGGCGATAATGAAGAGGTTGTTAAGTGATGTAGTGAAGTAGGGTAATTCGGTGACTGGTATACTAGTTAAGTAATGTGTACTAGTATTATATATCTATATATAATAATTAACTACTAGTGTTCAGCTTTATTTCTATAATATATGTTAATTGGCTAAGATCCGCAATTTAACCTATTTTCATTTCCATTCATATTGTTACATTTATAGTATAATATTAAGTAGTATTTACTATCTGTATAATATCGAAAGTAATTATTAATATATGATATAGTATAAGTGTTAAGTATAATATATAATAGTATTAGGACTATTATATATATTATAGTTATAAGTATTATTATACTATATTATATAATATTATATATATTATAATATATATATATATATATATGGTATATATATGTATATATATATATATATTGATATATATATATATATTAAGTTAAATACAGGTTCAGAGAGATGGTATGATTGATTGGATTTTGAGAGTGCTGATGTACATAAAGGCAAGTTTTTTCAGGATGGCTATAGTTTCCGAGGGATTATTAGAGCTAGAACAATAATAACATATCCTTATATATGAAGGTGGTAACAGGGGGTCGAAGCTGGGTAACTGTCCAGACTATTAACTATAGGTGGCGAGTCATTGGAGGTGGTGTAGTTGAGTGTGTTGGTTGGATGGACAGGATATGAATTAGCTGGTATTCGTTTTTGGCGTGTAGATAGAGTCGGGTCTCATTGATCTGAAACGGATCGTGCTTGTAAATAGAATCAAGGTGGCCGTTTAGAAAGTTTGTACAGAGGGGACGGTGTGGGGTGATCAAATCTTTTTGACTTGAAACAAATGGAATGGGGAAAATGAAAGGGTGGAGTAGCATGGATGTAATTTCGTTAATTTTAAAGGCTTTTAGGCTGAGATTACTTGTCAAACAGCGTGCATTGATATGGGGAGTTCAACTTACTAGTGTGGAACTCACTGCTATATATGGGCAAGAGTGATTGGATGTTGGGGATATTAAAATTATGGTGCCGTGGCTGTCGTAAATCGCTCATGATTCGCTGAAATGTGTGATAGCAGATAAATAGTGACAGTCCTATCATATGAGTGATAATGGCACGGAGTTCCGATAGAGTAGTATTGGATTAGTTTAACGGAGACTATGTATATCATTATACCCTGTTAACGTTTTAGCACTAGATAGCGTGAAGATGACGATCTGTAAGCCCCTTGCTTGGTAGCTAATATGAAGTTTAGCAACGCTTGCAGAAGCTTATTAATACCCATCTTCATATTATCATAAGTAATCATGGTAGTATATTATATATATAGGTTGATATATAGGAGTAGTACTAGGGGTTGAATCTCAGTAGTTAGATCACCGATAGTAGTAAGAGGAGTCTAGTGGTATTATATGAAACTCAGGGCAGTAGAGGGAGATTTGGCAATAATCAGTACTCAATCTAAAAGAAACTCACTGTAGCAAGTAGGTACGAATGAAGTGTATAATATTAAGGTTATGATTGAGATGATAGTAAGTAAGTAGGGCAGCATGATTAAACGCTATCTAGCGTTAGTCATTTTCTATTGAATTTTTAACTCTTTCCAGCTGCTTTAGTATACTATGACATGACGTAGATGATTTTAAGGTTTCATTAATAATGTCGTCGTCTATGTGGTAATTGCCTCGGTCTCTATTTATGTTATTGGTGTTTTTGATTGCACAAGATTCGTAAAATTTGCGGA
>JABUQX010061740.1:20000-22500 GCA_015478945.1 Trachelipus rathkii
TATTATTATAATAATTTTTATTTTAATTATTTTTATTATAATTATTTTTATTTTATTTTTATTTTAATTATTTTTTTATTATTTTTATTTTTTTTATTTTTATTTTTATTATTATTTATTTTTATTTTATTTTTATTATTAATTATTATTATTTTATTATTATTATTATTATTATTATTATTATTATTATCATTATTATTATTATAGCTATCAGTGTTAAATAAAATCCCTGGGCCAAAATCTATTCCAATCCTTGGAAATACCTTGGAACTTTTAGGAGGAGGAGAATCAGGTGGGTAAGCAATATATATATATATATATATATATATATATATATATATATATATATATATATATATATATATATATATATTATATATATATATATATATATATATATATATATATATTATATATATAATATATATATATAAAGGTTTTTAATATTCTACTTTCCATTTTAAAATTATTCAAATAGTATTTATGAACATGACGTCAGTGATGAAAGATATTGTTGAACATTGTCAATACTCTATTGTTTATCATGCTGACAATGAAATATAATTTATATATATATATATATATATATATATATATATATATATATATATATATATATATATATATATATATATATATATATATATATATATATATATATATATATATATATATATATATATTATATATATAAATATATATTTCACATTCACACATATGTTCAATGATATATACCACTGGGTTTCGAACCCACACCCTCGCTGTTGGTATAGCAGGCGTGTTACCACCTGACCACGATGAGCTAAAAGGAAATCTACCGTTTACTTCTGAAAGATTACATCTTCCCAGAAGAATAAGGTACGTCAGTCTGACAGTGAACCTTTGGCAGACCTCCCCGCTCACACTCGGGTCAAGGGTCACACAGGGGTTTTGATTAGGCGAAAGTATAATTCGGGACTCACATTGTATGCATGATATTAGTGCTAAGTGAAAACGCACTTTTATATGTATATATAATCATCCCTAGGCTTTCTTACCTAACTGGGTTTCGAACCCACACCCTCGCTGTTGGTAAAGCAGGCGTGTTAAAACTCCTTTTAGCTCATCGTGGTCAGGTGGTAACACGCCTGCTTTACCAACAGCGAGGGTGTGGGTTCGAAACCCAGTTAGGTAAGAAAGCCTAGGGATGATTATATATAGCATTTAAAAGTGCGTTTTCACTTGCACCAAAAATGACAACACACACTCACACACACACACCACACACACACCAACACACAAATTAAACAACACCACAACACACACACACACAAACAACAACACACACACACACACCACACACACACACACATAATATATTATATATATATATATATATATATATATATATATATATCTATAATATAAATTTTATATATTTTATATATATATTGTTTTTATTTATATATATATATATATATATATATATATATATATATATATATATATATATATAATATAATATATATTATATATATATAGATATATATATCTATATATATATATTATATATAATATATATATATATATAATATATTATATATAATATATATAATATATATATATATATAATTTATATATTTACCAGTTGTCATCACCAACTCACGGGCAGAGCCCTATTCAGGGAGGGTGTGTTGCACGCCAAAATTTCATCCACTAGCGCAAATTACGCAGATGAGACGCAGGCTTTAAAGTGAAGGAGATTAAATTCAGCTGGAACACAGAAAATGGAAGAGAGTTCCATACAGAACAGAAGTGGCAGAAAGAAGAAGCACGCGCAGCGAACTAGAACTGGAGTTACCATATCCGCACAAAATTCGTAGCGCAAGACAGAAGCAAACCCCTTGTTTAGGAGGGTGTCGTAAAGTTGGTGGTACGCGAAGTGGTAAGTTCCATCGAACACCTGCCGCTGCGGTACCTATAAAAAAGAGATAGTGCGCACATCCCGCCGCAAAGATAGAGGGTCAATTGACTGGAAAGTACAGGACAGTTTATAAGCCCTTTTGGCCTTTGACTCCGGTGAAACCAGAACCCCCTCCCCAGATAATGAGAACTGTACTCATACAAAGGCGGATGAACCCTTGTAATAGCTGGAAGTAACCTTGAGAAGAGGAAAAAAGTCCTCGCAGTCTAAAAAAGAACTCCCAGTTTCCTTGAGGCCGCCCTAGCAACCGTTGTGGATGTGAAGGTTTCCAAAAGCATTTTTTTTGTTTATGTTAAGGCCTAGGATTGTTTATATTGTCACCAGGAGAGACGAGAGAACCGTCGAAAGAGATAGGAAAATTAGAAGTGTTTTAGGGAGGGAGATTTGTAGAAGTTGGGTTTTTAAGAATTGAATTTCACAAGTTTGAGAAGACCACACACGGAAATTCTATCCAGAATCAGCAAGAATAGAATCGGAAAAGATTGAGACGAGAGGCAATACTAGAAGTAAAAGAGGGAGCAGAATTGAAGTGAGTTG
>JABUQX010061740.1:27500-31482 GCA_015478945.1 Trachelipus rathkii
TGTTGAATAAGGGGGGAACCTTATCAATCCTCTAGCAATAAGATGACAGAGGGATGATAAGGTTCCCCCTGTGTTGAATAAGAGGGAACCTTAACAACCCTCTAGCAATAAGTTGACAAAGGGTTGATAAGGTCCCCCCTTATTCAGCATAGGTTGAACGAGTGAACCCTTCCAGGAAGATGGAAAAGTTGTTGATAGTCATAGACTCATAGAGGGAATTGCTTACCAAAACCCGGTGCAAGTTCTCAAAAGAGCAAGTTTTAAGAACCGCAATTGGGATACCATAAGACAGTATTCTTTCTTAATATTAAATCCAGAGAGAGCAGAATTCATATCTTTAGAAGAAATTTCAATATTATGAGTTGGAAGGAAGGTCAAAGAATAATAGCTCCAGTGTCACCTAATGTGGAATAAGATGCAAAAGTTTAAGCGACGAGATCAGCTTTAGCAGAAAGTGAGACATCTGTGGTGCTGTCGGAAGAAATTAGAGAGAGAAATGGAAAGGTGCAAAATTAGTTATAATTTTTTTAAAATTCTAGATACAGCTTGAGGAAGAGATTAAATAGCATTTTTTAGAAGAAAAAGAGTTCTTTTTGTTGCAGAGGAAGATTTGCCAAGATTCCTGAAGTAATAAAAAAGCATAGGATTCTGAATTTTGAATATGATGGTATTTTTTGAAAGCAGCGTTCAGGACGAATAACCGGAGAACAAGCAGAATTAAACCACAGGTTTTGAATTTAGTTGATGGAAAAAGAGAATGGAAAGTACACCTCCATGATAAGAAAGAGAATCACCTCTTTATGCGCTCTGCGCACCATGAGGGACTCCTCCCACTGAGAAATAACAAGGCCAAGACAAATCAAAAAAGTATTACCGCAAGTCTAACCTGTTTGCCGGCACAGAAATGCCGAAAACGCTTCCACCCAGAGATTGGCTTGCAGAGACAGAACAGTATACAGAGATAAGATGATTGGAGATACCCAGAAGCACCCAGAAACACCCAGAACCTGTAAGAATTTAACAGTATAAGGAGAATGACCAAAAGTTAAGAGATGGTCAGGAATGTTGGGTTATCATTAAGGCGATCAGGGAAACAAATAGGGAGCTCACCATCAACTCAAAGTTGCTATTGATAGCAATTTCAGAGACTGTATCTTAAGAGCAAGAAAAAAAGCTATTGACGGTGGTGAACATTGAAATCACATAATAATGATAAAATGATGATTTAGTAGAAATGAGAAGAAGAGAATGTGCTCTATTTTTGAGCTTAGATAATCAAAGAATTTGGGATAGTCAATGCAGTTAGGAAATAAATAAAATGAACAAATGAATTTGATCTTAGATTGGAAAGACGTCCAAAAGCCATAAGGTGGAAAATTTTCAAGACTCCAGACCAGAAACACGAGGACAATGTTGTTCCGAACAAATACACAACAGTCGCCATCAGACCAAAATTAAAGATAACGACAGTAAAAGTGAACAGAGTAGGTTTTGTTATTGGAAGGCTCAAGTACCCTAGTTTCCGTTATGAACAAGAATTAAATTAAAGAGGAAAGAGAGGTGGTGTTCAACAAAATAGAAATTAGAATTATAACTGAAGACGTTGTAGAAATTTATGAGAAATAAAGACCGACGCACCAGAGAAAGCCTACCGCGAAATCTACACCAAACCCCCACCACCCGGAGAGGAAGGGAGCAAGAGGCGATGGACATTGTTTGAATGAACTCCCTCCAAACATCCCCAAAGGCAGTTTTTCGTGTTTCCATTTTTACATTATTTAAAGAAAATGTTTGAGTGTGTGCATGTAAACCTGTGGTGGGCATGTGAAGAAGGGATGTGAAGAAGAGAAAAGGATGTTCAGTGCCAACTAAACATGTGCACAGAACACTCCAACGTATGGTCGAGAGTATGTTGGATCACTTTCTGTGAGGATGAAGCGCGAAAGAACGAACCAATTAAGGGTAACGGATTGAAAAAAAATATTTCAGCCCAACCTAATACTCTGTGGTATATGATCACTTGGGGGTATTTTCATCTCCGCTTCATACGACACCAATTTCCTCCCTTATACAATATACATATCTCTTCTTCCTGAAAAAGTTGCATATTTATAGTCAGTGTAAGGGTCAATTACCAAAAAAATAAATATATTGGAATAAATACTAATAAACTTTAAAATAGCTATAATAATAAACTTTAGCATTAGAAAGCGGTTAATATTTTATATGCTACATAAAACTATAAAACAAATTGCAAATATATAATCTTAATAACTACCGCAGAGCGAAATCAAAGTTGTAATAGCGTCAAAAGTATTGCAGATTTATCTAAACTTGAGCTTCTAATTTATTAGCAGGAATAGTTATCAAAACATTAGTTCAAGTTGTATGAGCTTGTTGTATAAGCCTGTAGGTTATACTACTATTATGTTTTGGATCAAATTACACAAAACTATGTTGCATAGTAAGATTCTTGATTTTTGGGAACTTTTGGCTTGAGAGCTGAAATCTGAAAGGGTCTCTGATGTAGTTTTGGATATATGACTATGTTGTCTAAATGAATTAAAAGAAGGTTTTTTATTACAATAGTAAATAATCTATAAATATAGTTTAGTATGTATTTCTTATGGTACGTGTGTAGTTTTCTTGTAGTTAGGTATTAACTATATCTATTATTTTATAACGTATATTTATTTAGTGCTTATCGTATGGATGCTATGTACTGTGTTTGACTATCTATCTTATAATTATGAAATATAAGTGTAGTTAATATAATATATAGTTATATATAAGGTATATCATTGTCTTATTTATTCAATAGCGGTATGTTAAGTTTATGAGGTGTATGTTGGTTACATATTAGGATATATATTAGTGAGTCGCTATATTGTTATATTTTTGCTTAAATGAGTATAGTTCTATGATAGTCTTATAGATCTTTATTATTTATTCTTACTCGGCTTATATAGTGAATATAGCTATCTATGAGAGGTTCATGATGTTATCCTAGATATATGATACCTCTACTCTCATCTAGAATATTTATCTCATATATTTATCCTAATATTATAAATATATATTTTTTATAGAGATAATAATATTATTTATAGCGCTGTATCTATTATTGTGATCAGTGAGTGGAGAGTCAGTGGAGTATGTGTAGATTAGATTACGTTTGAATTTGAGTGATCCGGTGAGTATTATGAGTGTTTATCATATATCTGACATTAGCTATTTTACTAGAGTATCTCATGATCTAGGATGTACAATATATATATATAGTTATGCTTTTATTACTTTAAAAACATATGTTAGTATATTGAGTTTAATTTTATTATATATATATATTTATAATTTCGTATTATACATTTTATTAATTTAGTTACATAATATTTGTTCTATTAATAGGCAAAATAATGGTCTTTTGTATTTAATTAAGTATATTTTATATAATTATTATGCACTATTATCATCTTATCAATTGATTTATGGTAGTACTCATATTTATACTATATATATTTTAATATATATAATATAATTATAAGTATTGCTATGTTGACCGGGTTTTTATAAATTATGTAATATATATTATTATTATATATACCAGTATATTGCTTTAATATTCTTTATTATCCTTATTATGATTATATATTTCTTAATATCTATATAGGTATATATAAGATTTTATATTCTTCTTATCATTCTATATCATATATATAATTATATTTTAATCATATATATATATATACGTATTTAATATACTTTATACTTTTTTTCTTAGTATTTGTCTGATTAAATTATTATATACATTTATCTCTTAGGTTGTTTTACTATATACCATTTCATTGTATATACCGTTTTATTGGTGTGTATTTATGTTGACTTATCATGTACTTTCTGTTTATTAACTCATATAACTTTGAAATGGCCGACATAGCGACTAGCGAGGTGTTAATTTGCCGACCTTAAACTGCGTTGCTAT
>JABUQX010061741.1:0-5000 GCA_015478945.1 Trachelipus rathkii
TAGGGACAACAACCATATATCTTAACTAATACCGGATAGCCATTAGAAGCTTCCCTATTTAACTTCTTATTCCAACACATTAAATTGTCCTCATACGCCTGTTAATATGAATACAAAATCAATAAAAACACTAAATATAATTTATTCTTTCTTCATTTCTAAATTTCTCAATCATTTGTTTCATGTAAGATTTGGTCCACACATACCTCTCTACCACTTTCCTATAATCTCTGAACAGCCGTTCTATCTTCCAACAATCAAGCTCCTCAGTCCACAGTCGAATCTAAAACACATATTACAACCCACTCATTTCAGACCAAAATTAAAATACCAGGAATACTTATTTTCAATTAATTAGGCACACAACAAACTTTTAAACAATTGAGAGAGAGTTTTTTATATTAAGGTTATATAATCATTTCGCGATATACATTATTTGAGATAACTGAGCTTATACATTGCCATGATTTAAATTTTTAAAATAAGTTAAAAGTAATAATTCGGTGAGGAAAGTAATCTACACAATCAATTAACACGCTTTCACACGCTAATAGAAAATAAGGCATCTAAAAAAGATGTTTAATGGTATACACAGAAAACTATTATACTTCCAACCATCTTGGCAATACTAAATGGAATGACGTCAGTTCTAAGCTTTAATCTTTGCTTAAAAAATCTATATATAGAGAATAAGCGACAATAAAAGAGAGAAATTAACCAATCAATATTATCAATTAACTAGGCAAACATCAATATATTTAAATAAAATAAAAATTTAATGCAAACCTACGAGCAAGAGAGATCAGCACCCGTTGAGCTATCTTTAAAGAACCAATAATTGTGGATAAAAATTTAAAAATGATCTCTTAAAAAATGCAATTCTAAATAGTTTTGAGATATTGACAATGCAAATTACTAGGGTACATGTTTTTGCATTATTTCTCCATTTACCCAGTGTTTAAAACCTACACTAATAATGCAAAAATCTTGTCCGCTTCACAGCTGTACCATAGACTTGGAGACAAACAAAATAAACTCAACATGCTCGCAATCCGCAATACTACCGCCGACAGTTATATCCCACAAGCTTTTAATCTAAGGTGATTTTCCCAGAAACACTCGTTACACCTTTAGTATTGACATTACACTTAATACTAGAGTGAGTTAACAAATGTTTATTTAGGAGATACTCAAAATTACATGTTTTCTCCACATTTATATTCGTTTCACCCAGAATTCGTCCAACTCACCAGGAATATCCATGCGTCTCCTGCATTCATGGAGATGCGAGTACTACCATCTTGATGGATGCTAGGTATGCTATTTTCCTTGGACATAATGCAAACCTATGTTGATTAAAACAAATCTTTAAGATAAAGATTCCTTTCTTTCGAGGAAGGGGTCCTTTATCGCGCTCAGTTTTGAGTCCAAAACAATTTCAAATCAAAATGGTATTGCAATGTGTTTACAGACGCCTTAAAGCTTTTACATGTTCTAACGGCTCACATTCCTTAATAGTTTCTCACGATACCAAGCCATGACTCGCCCAAGAAAATATTTCTATTTTCATAAACAAATCTTGCATGGAGACTACCAAATAATGCACATATTCCCTTAAACACCTCTTTCACTAAGACTCAAAATCCTTTAACTCTCTATCCCAAGGTTGTAACTTGTTTAGCAAGCTTTCTTATGAAACCTCTAACATTTCGGTTTAAAATCGTTTTCAAACGCCTTTCTGAACAAAACAAACTCTCTTGGCTATGCAACTGTGCATAACAACTTCCCTATTGCATTCCCTCGTTTTGTTAAAGTATTCTGGCCCCCACCTGATGACTAAGATCTGAGTGAGTAAACATCCAGGTTCCCTCGCAAAATCACAAGCCAACGCTGGCATTCGTCTTGCCGACTTTGAACAGAGTAGATCGGGTTATAAGTGGATACAAAAGAACAGAGTGAGAGAGATAGTGTGATTTGTGTTCAAGGCAGGAAATTTTTTTTTCCCAAGTTATTTTTACTTAACATAGACTATGTGTATATATATAAACATACCTATATATATATACATACTATATCTGTATATATATATATATATATATATAATAATATATATATATATATATATATATATATATATATATATATATATATATATATATATATATATATATTATATATATATATATATATATATATAATATGATATTATAATAATATATATATAATATATAATATATATTATATATATATATATATTATATATATATATATATATATATATGTAAGGGTGAGTGTGGAGTCTAGGTCAAATGTATTTTTTAATATTAGTTTCTCAATGTGACCAAAACCTAGAATGGAATTCTTATTCTAAATAGAATAAGATAGTACATTCAGTTATTAATGTTAGACTGCGGATGTACAATATTTTTTGTTTGTTCATTATTTACTCTTGGGTTTTTATATGGGTAACTAAAACAGTATTTCCTTTTTCAGTATTCATCCTAATGAGTTCATGTTTAACATATTTTATATTTTGAATGCTTACTCAAGTATTTATGTAAGTTAATATAACAGTTAGTATATGAGGTCATAACCACATAACCACTGATGTATCTATGAATATTGGGACACTTCCATATACATATGATTAGAGTAATCACAGGTTAGTAGTTGATATTCTTTCGCATTCTTGATTGTGGGTTTAAAACATGCATGAAAGTACTCACCTCATTCCCTTGATTCCAGTTCTTACCCAAGATTTCCCATAAGATTTATCAAACCTTTGATCACAGTGAATTTCCGAATCATCCTCAAACAAAACCCCTCACCGACGTACTTATCTGATAGGGTAAGATTCTTCTTTCAATTCTTAAAACAATTTTTTATTTGATTTGATGACTTAAACTATTAAAATAATTTAAATACTAGAATCTGTGGAGTGTAAAAGGAAATAATTCCTGGTAAATCTTTATACAGGGTTTTTTGTTTATTTGTTTTTAAAATTGGGTCTTGATCTTCACTCAAGACACTTTTTGTTTTTTGGTTTTGTTTTGAGTCTTCATTATAGACATCGCAGGAATCATCTTTATTCCCAGTCTTTATTCCCAGCCTTAATCATAGGGCTTAATTTGAAGAACTTAACTATAAATCTAGTCATAATCTAGAATATAATAAATTAAGTAAACCTTAATTGTAGTAATTATAGTCAAAATCATCCTCTTAATTTTGACTAAGTACCCATAATATCTACCTAGTTCTTAATTACCCTGTATCCGTTGAGATTGTTCCACCTACAATTAAATACATATTTTGTAACCGAACTTCTCACTACAATCTTAAATCTAATAATTTATTTAAGGTATAAAGAGTATATAATTGTAAAAAAAACTTAACTACAACATACTCACTGGCATAGTATTGGAGTCTTTATTCTGGTATTATAAATATTGTAATTATAAGGTAAAAGCTATCCCCTCATAAATACTTATCAAAGGATAATCATGTAAGAGCAGTGAAGATGTATTAAAATTTAACTACTTATTTTTCTATTATTGACTGCTATTTCACTCTGCTCTGTATAATTTAAACACAATAATATTTTTATACTATTTATCATTTATAATTTCATTACACTCTACTATAAGTACTCGCACTGCTAAGTGAGCTAGGGAAGTGATGGCTAATTTTGTATACTGGGATGGTGAGAGGCTATCACAAGACCACGGACAGTTAGAGCATTTATTAGGAATGACAATTATAGTTGAATTGGTCACCTTTACTCTATCCTTATTCCACAAGAACCGATTTACGTCAAGAAATAGAGCACTGAGAATGGCTCTTTCAAAATATTCACTCCAGGTATTGAGATTAACAATTCCTTTTTCACATATTATTTCATTTCAATAACATGATTTTATTATATTTTATTTAACTTCAGATATACACTAATTACTATTTTTACATAATTCAAACTGGAGAGTTACAAAGTTTGAGACAATACTTATTACATGTCACCACTTCTATTGGTCAACTTTGGTCATCCACATTATATTATATATTATATCAGTTAATTATATATATATATAATTAACCATATATATAATATTATAATTATATATATATATATATATATAATATATAATATTATATATATAATATATATATATAATTATATATATATATATATATAATATATATATATATAATAATATATATAATATATAATATATTATAATATATATATATTAATATATATATATATTATATTTATAGTGATGTTATATATATAAATATACTCTTTTATATATTTTACCTTATCAATTTTTTTTATAAACAATTATTTTTGAGAACACAAAAAAATATAGAGTATTAAATTATTATTTTTGATACAAAGTGTATCATCAACTCCTAAATATGGCTTCGATAAGAGGTTTTTATTAATATTAATACAGTGAAGTTGTATGTTTAGGATCTTTTAGTGGAAATATATTTTTTATCTAAAATAAATGAGTGTTAATAACTTTCGTGAATAATATTTACTGTAATTCAACTTTAGATTATTTAATGAATATATTTCAATACATGCATGAATACAACAAAATACAATACAATTCATTTGATAATATATCTGAACATTTTGCATATTTTCATTCCTTTATTATATTGTGTTATATTTTTATAATTATCATAATCAAAGTTGATGGTGTGATTTGATCTCTTCAATAGGGGTATATAGGTACCATTATGAGAGAATCTTTTATATGAGTGCTTAATTAATTTTATAAATTTATATTTGTGAATTACTCTCAAATGGTTGGTGTAGTCTTTGCTGATGATTTATGGATAAATTCACTCACTATAATTTTATAAATTTGGATCTCTTAATTTGTATTGCTCTATTCAATCATTTCACAATAATTATAATATAATAAGTACTGATTGAGAATTAGATATAAATTATTTTCACATCTCTCTCGCACTCTATTAGTGAGTGAAACTAC
>JABUQX010061741.1:10000-20009 GCA_015478945.1 Trachelipus rathkii
CTCCCCATCCCTGATATATATATATATATATATATATATATATTATATATATATATATCATATATATATATATATATATATATATATAATATATTGATATATATCTATCTGTATATATATATATATATATATATATATATATATATATATATATATATACTTGATATGAGTGACTTATAGTAGGCCAAGTCAGGCTTTAAAAAATAAACTGCTGTTATTTTCAATATATATATTTGTAATATATATATCTACAAAATTATATTATTTTACTAGTTGAGGAAATATCCTCTCCTATTGATCCATTGGAGTTGTGGAGTTTATCTGGATTTAACTATATTGAACCCTAATAATGATCCAAGAACAGGGCTTCTATACTGATCTCTCTATACTAAAGTACAACACATGTACATTTCTGGATTTAACACTTTCATATGACCTCTTTAACTAAATACACACATGTAAATATTGTAAATTAAAATAACTTTTTTTTTTTTTGCGCTGAAATTTTATTGTTTTAAATTTAAAGTAGCATAAGTTAGTGATAAGGTTTCTTTAAATATTATTAGGTCAACTGACCATCCCTTTTCTTTTATTATTTACAAATAGACTCAAGAGCTTTCTATTGCTTGTAAGCTCCAAAGCCTCTTATATTTGGCTTCTTTTAAGCCTCCCTTTTTTTTATTATCTACAAATAGGCTCAAGAGCCTTCTATTGCTTGTAGGCTCCAAAGCCTCTTATATTTGGCTTCTTTAAGCCTCTCTTTTTTTATTTACAAATAGGCTCAAAGCCTCTTATATTTGGCTTCTTTTAAGCTTCCCTTTTTTATTATTTACAAATAGGCTTAAATACTCTTATATTTGGCTTCTATTAAGCTTCCTTTTTTTTTATTTATTTACAAATAGGCTCAAAGCCTCTTATATTTGGCTTATTTTAAGCCTCCTTTTTTTACAAATAGGCTCAAAGCCTCTTATATTTGGCTTCTTTTATGCCTCCCCTATTATTTGTAGGGTCTGAGGCCTCCTTTTGCTTGTAGGCTCTGAAGCCTCATATTTTGGTAGGCCCTGAAGCCTCCTTTTATTTGTAGGCTCCAAAGCCTCATATTTTGGTAGGCTCTGAAACCTCCCCTTGTTGGTAGGTACATTTTAATATTAAAACTTGACTGTCTCAAAGGACTTATTGTTCTTTTTCTTGCATATAATTTAAAACATAATCATGGCTATATTACCAGGTTTGTCTGACAAGGATATTAAAATGTTTGAATCGACAAAAAGAAAACGTAGAATCCTACGTTGTTGTGCTGTTAAAGCAATTCATGATGCAGAAGAAAAATTAGCAAGTCCCAATCCTGATATAGGCAAATTAGAGTCATCTATTAAAAGTTTAGAAAACATTGACATTAACTTGAGTGAATTAGATGCAATCAATGGGGAATTCTTAATTGAAGATGATCAACTGATAGATGATGAAGCTTTCAATCATCACATTGCCATCACAGACTGCATCAATATCATGAAAAATAAAATAAAAAAACCTCAATAGGGAATCCCCATCTTGTCCTCCATCACCTAACTATGAAGGTTTTCATGAACTGAAAGCATTCAAACTTCCAAAAAAGAAATTGCCAACCTTTGATGGTAATATTCTTGAGTTTGCCAGTTTCTTAGAAGCCTTTGAAAGTGATGTAGAAGGCAAAGGCTTCTCTGATATTAATAAATTGGGTCTATTATTATTGTTTAAAAGGCACCGCCCAAAAGATCGTCCCTGGTTACGCAATTACTGGGAAAAATTATGAAGTTGTCTTAGATTTTCTAAAAGGTGATTTTGATAGCCAAGCTAAAGTCAAAGAAACGTTAATTTTAAAACTGGCAAATTTACCCACCCCAAAATATAACTATACAGAATTATATAAATTCAAAGCTGACATACACTGTTATGCTAAATCTCTCAGATTCGAAAGACATGATAATTGATTGTGATAGCTGCTCTACCATCCTTGGAGTTCTTTTAGCTAAAAAATTACCTGATCAGGTTAAAGAAAAAGTGACATGGGATAATGCTGATGAGAGTTGGACTCTAGAATCACTGTTTAGCATGCTGAATAAAGTCTTAACTGTCCTTGAAGCTTCAGGACAGATTTACTCATCAGATAGTAAAGACAGCAAACCTAGCTACAAAAAAAACCAACAGTTCTTCTCCTTCATCTAATGTTAAGTGGAAAAATACTAGAACTAAACCTTAACAATCTACTATACTTAATATAAACATTAATTCTTCCACTTACAATAAACCAAATAATAATAATAATAATAATAATAATAATAATAATAATAATAATAATAATAATAATAAATTTAATAATAATGGTTTTTACAATAACAATAATAGATTTAATAACAATAACAAAATCAATTGCAACAAACTTAATTATAAACAATAATAATTACAGTAGTAATAATTATAATAACAACAATAGTCCTAGTATTAGATGTAGATTTTGTAGTAGTAATCATTTTACTGTCAATTGTGATTTAATTAACACACTTGAACTTAGAAAGCAACTTGTACAGAGTCACCAATGGTGTAAAAAATGTTTGTCTGGCACTCATCCCACTCATGAGTGTAAAAGTACTAAATCTTGCTTTACTTGCCACTCATCCGAACATCATTCTGCCCTTTGTCCCCAATATAAAAGGTCAGAATACAATCCCACTGTTTCTTAAACCTCATCAAACAATTTAACTACAACTTTATTAGCTCAGAGTAATGGGATAGCGTTACCTATAGCTGACCTTACTATATATAAGGGGAATCGACTAATTTCAGTAAGAATGCTTTGCGACACTGGATAGCAAAAAACAGTACTTACAAAATCAGTTGCTCATTTACTAAACTGTAAACCTCACTCTCAAGTCAACATCGCTATAAATGGAATTAACAAAGAGGAACTTCTTCTGTGCATGCTGATGTGACAATCAACATTAACACTAGAGAGGGGGTGATTCCAATCTCAACTATCGTTGTGGATTGACTGCCAAGTGAGCTTAATATCCCTGGACTTGTTCAAACCACTCAAATTATCAGGGAAAATCATATTGATTAAGCAAGCCCATATCATTGATTTTTCCTGTTGAGCTTAATATCCCTGGACTTGTTCAAACCACTCAAATTATCAGGGAAAATCATATTGATTAAGCAAGCCCATATCATACAAGTGACGTCATTTCAAATATAAATCTCCTACTTGGAAGTGACTACCTTAGTCATTTTATCAAGTCCTATAGGATATTTAACAACATAAATTTGATAAAAAACTAATGTAGGTCATCTTGTATGGGGTCGGTTACCTTTTGCACTTAGTGACACAAACTCACAAGTCACTGTGGTGTTTTCATTTAGAGCAGATGTCCGAATAATGGAAACCATTAACCTTTTCTGTCCTTCCTTGATTGGAAAGGATGCTCCCTTCTTTACCTCTTAATGCTGATGAAGAAGGAGACACCTTGATCCCAAAATTACCAAACTCATCTGAAGCCTTTGAAATTAATTCCCCTTGGAATTATACCAGATGAACCTTTTACTAATAGAAAAAAACACTCTAGAATCCTTTAAAGATAACTTATGCTTTGAAAATGGAAGATATGTGGTGTCATTACCATGGCATTCGAATCACCCTCCTCTTCCTGATAATTATTCCCTGTCTAAATGCAGACTTTATAGTGTTTTGAAAAAACTCAGGATTGAACCACAACTCCTTCATTCATATGATGAAGTTATCGAGGAGCAACTCTTTAGAGATTTCATTGAAGAAGTCAAACCCTCAACTCCCTTACATCCTGAGTCTAAATTGTATTATCTTCCTCACCATGGAGTGCGCAAATCATCTTTAACGACAGCTCTACGCCTTGTTTGCGATTGTTTATCAGACCATATTAGTCTGAATCACTGCCTACATAGTGGTCCTTCTCTCATTACTGGTTTGGGATAATTATTACTCAAATTCCGTATTAACCCTTATGCCACATCCTCAGATATTTAAAAGCATTTTTGGGTATTCGCCACTACGAAATGGATTGAGATTCAACTCGCTTCTAATGGGTCAAAGACCCCTCTGATCCCAATTCTCCGATAGTAACTTACCGTTTCAAGTCAGTTTTATTTCGACCCAAATGTAGTCCATTTTTATTAGCTGCATGCTTACATTACCACGTTAACCAGTCATAAACGACATATAAAGATGCCATGCTTAGGCAAATTTATGTTGACAATCTCTTTGGAGCATTTGAGATTGAAGAGATTCAACATTATTTCAATGAGACTCGAGTCTTATTTAGTAAAACTGGTCTTAATTTGAGAGAGTGGGCATCAAATGCGACTCTTGCTACTTCTATCTTTCAAGAGAGCGACTTGGCCGTAGAAATGATTTAAAAGTATTAGGTATTGAGTGGAATACTTCTACTGATACCTTGTCTTACAATTCTCGTAGCTTCTACCCAAAAGAAAATACAAAACTCAAAATTTTACACAATGTTGCCTCCACATTTGATTCCATTGGTGTTTTGGCACCCGTTCTTATAAGTGGAAAAACAAGCTTCATTGGAACTAAAAGATTTCTTGCAGAAGGAATGGAGGTATCTTACAACAGATTTGCAACACTGTTTTAATTTTTAGCTACCTTTGAAGTGGAACTCCATGCCTTTTCCGACGCATCCAGTTATGCATTTGGAACTATGATGTATGTCGTCTCGTGTTTAGATACTACGCCAATCTCTCATATACTCTTGGCTAAGGTGAAGGTTTCACCAATCAAAGAGCTTTCCATCCCAAGATTGGAATTTGATGGAAGTTTATTATAAGCACTTTCAACAATATACTCACCTTCCGTAATATTTATGCTTGGTGTGACAGTCAAATCACGCTTCAATGGATCTTTCCTACCCGCTTTCAACCAGAATAGGGTGGATAAGATCCAGGAAAACATTCCATCAGCTAAATGGAAATATGTCCCAACGAAAGATAACCACACTGATCTAGCATCACGAGGATCAAACTATAGATATTTGTCTTCTGACTTATGGACTTCTGGGCCAATATGGCTTTTGGATCCTCCAATCTGGCCAGTGTGGAGTAATCACCTTTTTCCTTTAATGTCCAGGAGGAAGAGCAAATAAACATTTCCTCTACTATAATAGACCCACAACCAGTGGGTATAATAAATATAGAAAATTATTCTTTCTTTTACAAAATACTAAGGATAGCTGCTTTAGTATTTCGATTTGTGAATAATTTGAAAAATCTAAAAAATAAAAAACCTTTAATTGATGAAATCTATGATGAAACAAAATTTCTCGCATCAATTTTTAATTGCTGAATTATATTGGATTCGAACAATTCAAAATAATTATTTTAAACTCTAAATTAATTGCATACAAAACAATTCAACACTTACACATTTATGTAAACAACTTGGTCTAGTCTTAGTAGACGATATGCTTAGATGTAATAGGCGTTTGGGAAATTCTTTTCTTCCCCATGAAGCTAAATTTCCCATCTTACTTCCTTCAAAATGTCAGTTAACCTCTGTGTTTTTGTGGGATACCCACATGTTGAATCATCATTTGGGCACTTCTGAACTTTTACTCATTATTAAAAGAAAGTATTATTTTTCTCATATGAGGAGCGTTATCAAAAAGGTCACCTGACCTTGCCTATTATGCAAAAGAGTACACTTCTTACATTACCGCTCTGCCCCCTTTGCGGCATTACCAAATTTAGAGTAATAAACACTAGACCTTTTACTATAGTGGGAATTGACTTAATATGCCATCTTTCCATTAAAACACCTAAAATCTGTACCACAAAATGTTATACTGTTTTATTTACTTGTTCTTCAACTCGGGCTATTTATCTTGAGCTTGTTTTGGACAACTGTACCGAGTCTTTACTCCCATCCTTGTGGAGGTTTAAGGGTAGACGTAGAACACCTTTCATTATCTACTCAGATTATGCCACTTATTTTCAAGCATCATGACATTATTTAAAGCAGCTTCATTCTTTAACATCAGTCAAAGATTTTTTTTTGTCTCAAAACTCCATCACATGGATATTCACCCCTACTCGTAGCAGTTACCTCAGTGGATTTTTGATAGGATAATAGGAATGACAAAACTACATCTTAAACGCATCCTTAACACTTCTTTCGTCACTTATGATGAATTTTATATAGCTCTCATGGAGGTTGAGTTGGTCGATAATTTCGGCCTCTCACCTTTGTAGGGGATGAACTTCATTGTCAAGAGCTCCTAGCACCATCACACCTATTAACTGGGGTATAATTTGAACTCATTACCAGTTCCAGAAGAACTTTTAGAAATAGATCCGACTTATCAGGATCTTATTAAAATTAGCAAACGAAACTGTTATATCCTTTCATTTATAAATAAGAGAAAAGGATTATTTATTGAACTTAAAACAGTCTTGTAACATCTAAAGAAGACCAGATGTAACTGTGGGAGACGTCTTTTTAATTGAAGACCTCGTCTCAAATGAAAATTGGGGATTGTCAAAACTTTACATAATTTCCCTGATGGTTTTGTACGGTCCGTGTCTTTGAATACAAAGAATGGTGAAACCACTCGCGCGGTCACTCATCTATATCATTTAGAATTGCATTCAAACCTTTATGATTCTTCCATTTCAGAAGAATTTCCTGTAACATTGAACCCTGATCAGAATCAAACGCGAGGCTCACATTCTGGCCAATCAACACATTAAGACGATTCTGGAGCAGAATTATTCTTGTTTTGTTGATATTTTAATACTTATTTACATAATGTTCTTTGTCTTTTGTACATATTAAATAATCTTTAATATATTTCCATTAATCTTCATTCGATAACAAATTGTGTTATTCCTTTCCCACATCCTGGACGGGTTCTATTCATCTTTTTGGGTGAATTCATCTTTCTGGATTTATATCTTTTGACTTTCTTTTGAAGCTTCAAGCCCCTTGCCTTGTATTTTCTCTTTAGAATCTTGTTCCCCTCATGTTTTCAGGTGTTGGTTCCCCTTTATGGGCTGATAACATTTACCCTATGACTTGTACTTGAAAGAACTCTCCCTTATTGGAAAGGCTATCAAGCTGCCGATAGCTCTATTGTCATAGGTCCAATAAAAAGGACGAAAAACAATCAAATAGGTCTCAAACTTTAGAAATTTGAAACCTAGTTACGCCATTCATCTACTATATTTTATTCTTTTATAACTTTTAAATGGTTAGTCAACCCTTCTTTTATGTTTTTAATCATTCTAGTTGTTAGTACATTCTAAATGCAAAAAAATAAGAGCTTTTCCACTACCCAGATACTTGACGCCCGGAGTGAATGCAAGCTAGTTGTGTGGGTTTAGTAATCTGGTTAAAAGGTTTTTCCTTTTTTCCCCCAAAATTTTTCGTTCAGTGTTCACTGGCCTTTGACTGGAGTTTGAAGCAAGAACATGATTTAATTTTGTATGTGGCATTCAAGCCCTTCTCAACTCATTTTTTGGTTTTCTTGCACTTTGGGTATATGAGGTGTGCAGGTTCTAAGGTTGTTTGCTTAAGACGGGAGATCGGGGGTTTCATTGGGTCTGATGAAGATATTATTGGTGTTTCCTTTCCATATGTCACTTTTAAATATTTTCTGATAATATTATGTACATAAAGTTTTTCATGAAAATCCCATGTAGAATATATATATATATATATATATATATATATAATATAATATATATATATATATAGTATAATATATATATTATGATATATAATATATATATATATATATATATATATATATATATAATATATACTATATATATTAATATATACTACTATATATATAATATATTATATAGTGATGGGACGATATGAAATTTTTGCCGATGAGACGATGACGATGACGATGACGATTAAGCAAATATTTGCCGATGACGATGCCAATGACGATGACGATGACGATTAATTGAAAAAAACTTTATATTTATAGTATATTATATATATAATATATACTATAATATATCTAATATATTATATATATATATATATAATTATATATAATATATATAATATATATATATATATATATATATATATATATATATATAAGGCTGTAGACAAGGGGGTCAAGGGGTTTAACCTCCCGAAATTATTTTAGCGATCAAAATTTTTTGATTCCTTAAGTCGCTTAATAATAATAATAATAATAATAATAATAATAATAATAATAATAATAATAATAATAATAATAATAATAATAATAATAATAATAATAATAATAATAATAATAATAATAATAATAAATAATAATAATAAAATAAAAAGAAAATAATAATTGGTTATCGATGAAAATGAAAAGTTATTTTATTATGGAAATGAGGAGACATATTTGTGGTCCCTAACGATATATATATATACAAGTGGCTGTTCCTCATACATGTATAAAATATTTAGACCAGGGACCTAAATGTAAGGTTTCCAAGTTTGCAGATGATAACAAATTGGCTACCTCAGTAAGGAATAATGATGGATGTATAAAGACCTAAAAGATAAGGAGGGAACTGGAATCGTTGATCGGATGAGCAGGTTTATTCCCTCTTCAGCTAAATCTTTCTTTCCTCATTCATTCCTTCTAAAACTAAATCTTTCTTTCCTCATAATCCATGGTTCGATCGTGCTTGTTCTCTGGCCATTCAGGCTAGAGTCAATGCCTAAAGGGGGTGGAAAAATTCTCGTTCTCCTATCACTCTCTCTAATTTTCATTCAGCTAGAAATCGTTGCAGGGATACTCTTCGACGAGCAAAGCGGACTTTAATCAAAGGAAAGTGCGCAAACTTCCTTGGTTCTCCTACTGACAAATCTTTCATCTCTAGCAACTTCTGTATATCTGCCTTTCCTCCTCTTATTCGATCTGATCATTGTGTTGCTAATTCTCCAACTGAAAAGGCTAATCTCTTCGGCCTCCTGCTCAACTATATTCTCTATGTCTCAATACTTCTTCAGAGTTGGAAGCTCTCACATGTCCAACCTATTCCGAAAAAAGGAAGCCGCTCTGATCCTTCTAACTATCGACCTGTAGCTCTCACTTGTATTTATCTAAGATCTTTTGAAACCCTTCTCAACCCTTCTTAGATCATCTGGAAATTCATTCCGATCGCCAATACGGCTCTCGTTGCACGAAGTCTACTGGCGATATACATTCCTATCTAACCGATTTATGGTTTTTCGCTCTTAGGAACTACGGGGGAGACTTGCGTGTGGCGCTTGACCATATCCAAAGCATTTGACCGGGTATGGCACGCGTCACTGCTCTCAACAAGCTCTCCTCCTTTGGGTTTCCCTCCTCTCTTTGCTTACTTATGTAGCTTTCTTTCAAATCGCTTATTATCGGCTGTTGGTTGATGGGGCGACTTCTTCTGTCAATATCCATAGTGGTGTCCCTCAGGGTTCTGTCTTTTTCCTACTTTTTATACCTACCTTTCATTAATGATCTTCTCACCTGCACCTCTAACTCTATCCACTCGTTTCCGATGACTCGACCCTTCATTTCAACTCATTCCAATTCTACTCCCTCTTTTACTTTTAGAAATTTCCTCTCGTCTTAATCTTTCCGATTTTATTCTCGCTGATTGGAGGAAAAAACTTGTGAAATTCAATTTCTTAAAACCAACTTTTAACAAAATCTCCTCCCTTCTCCAACATACCTTCTAACTTTCCTTATCTCTTTCGATGAGTTCTGTCGTCTCTCCTGTTGACAATATAAACATCCTTGGTCGTTAACATGAACAAAAAAAATGTCTGGAAACCTTTCATCAGAACGGTTGCTAGGGCGGCCTCAAAAGAACTGGAAGTTCTTTTAGACTGTGGAGACTTTCCTCCTTTCTCAGTTGCTCCACTATACAGGTCTCATCCGCCCATGTATGGAAGTTACTACCCTCATATTCTGGAATGGGGGCTCCTTTTTTCACCCAGCTTTTG
>JABUQX010061742.1:0-2500 GCA_015478945.1 Trachelipus rathkii
TATATATATACTATATTAGTATATATATATTAATTATATATATATAGATCATATATATATAATATATATATATATAATATATATATATAATATATATATATATATAGTATATATATATAGTATAACTATATATATATATAATATACTATTTTCTAGAAAGCTATTTTCACTTTTCTGTATATTATGAAATGATTAAAACTCTTTGTTGCTATTAGAATCTATTTTATATTATTAAAAAACACATAAAACACATTTTTAAAACTTATTACATTTGCGAGCTTTTCGGTCATGTAAGTAACATGACCTTCTTCTAAGCTTTGAAAATTAAACAAGGCGAAAACTTTCTTAGTGATTCTATTATTCTGAGGAAGCTTTGGTTGCTAAGATATTTTATGTTAGAATTGCTGAAAACTCTTCATAATATTGTCTGTAGATAGTCTATAGTTTGATTCCCAGGGCGGCGGTTGAAAATTTGGAAGATTGTATAGTGCAAAATGCTTCTGCAGATTTTCTGATTTTTGTGTTTGTAATATTACGAATGATGGACATGTTATTAATGTTAATGTGATGGTTGTTGTTAAGTCTATGGTGTGTTAAGGCAGAGTTTTCTTCATGTGTGTTTAGATCATGTTTATGCTGGGATTTTCTGCGTTTGAAATCTATGGTTTCACCGAAATAATGATTGTTGCAATTATTACAGGGGATTTTGTATATACATGGGGGGGTCGTTTATTTTTGATTTCGGGGGTTTTAGTACAGTTTTTATATTAATATTATTTGACGGAACTAGTTGTAAGTGTGGTGGGAGTAATTTTTGTATGTGATGGTAGTTTATGTTTGGGATGGGTATGTATGTCTTCTTGGTATTGTGTTTGGTATTATTTATGTTGTAGAATTTGTTTTTTGCTTTTTTATATGCCTGATTAATTATATGAGGAGGATATTTTAGTTTTTGGAATGTGGTTTTTAGAAGTTCTGTTTCTTTGTTTAGGTAAGCAGGAGAACATATTTTGAAAGCGCGTAAATATAGAGCAGATAGTGTGGCTTGTTTGGTGTTTTTTGTGTGTGTGGAGTACCAATGTATGTATGTGGGGTTGGAGGTGGGCTTTCTATATACAGTAAAAGAAGGTTTAGTGTTGTGATCTGATATTAATAAAGTGTCTAAGAACGGTAATGTGTTATGGTTGGCATTTTCTATAGTAAATTTTATATCTGTATGGATCGAGTTTATGTGGTTTAACATGTCTTGGGGGTTGGTTGTGTTTGGTATGGCGGCAAAAATGTCGTCCACATATCGTAACCAAACACAACCTGAAAGAAGATGATGTGGTAGAATATAATAATGTTCGAGTAATTCCATGTATATGTTGCTGAGCATGGGAGAGAGTGGAGATACCATGCTCAGACCGTGTTTTTGTTTATAAAAGTGTTGCTTAAATTGAAAGAAATTGTGTTGTAATGTAAGTAGTATTAGTTGTTTTAATATAGAGAAAGGTTGTGAGAGGTTAATATTGTTTTCAGTTATGTATTTAGTTAGGAGTTCTAATAGATGAGGGACAGGTACAGATGTGAAAAGTGATATGACATATAAGTGATATGAAATATGCAAATAAATAAATAAAATAAATAAATAAATAATAATTTAAATAAAGCTGAACCTATAGGAATTCCCTAAAAATTTAAATTTAAATTTATTTAAATTTAAGGCACATAATTCTACGCTAAAACACAAACACCTGAACACCTCAGGCGACGCTGCACTTTTCCAGCTCTACTAACCACAGGTTAAAACAACCTCCATCTTCCAAATTCTAAACAACATCCGGCCCCCACAGGGCAACACCTCTTATACAAAACAAATGCACACTCACACATAATAGAAAATTATTTATGAAACTGACAACCAAACAATATACTAAACGAACATCCACCAGAAATTGCATCTGAATTCAACTTTCTTCCTGTAACAGTTCAATCATCTTTGGCCGCACTAAGATGTGGCCACCACCCAATTCGCCAATGCTACAAATATAGGTTTAAACTTAGCCAGACCAACATCAAATATCTACACAAAATTCAACCAGGCCCGTGGGACCGTGTCTCACTACCTCAAAGAGTATCCAGCTAACCATTGTCCCAGAGCAATCTTAGAAAGGTGTGACTACTCTGAAGGAAGGGTGGCCAGGGAGCGAGAAAGTAAAAAATTAATATAAATTTATATATATATACATATATAAGTGATGCTATATATATTAAATAAATATATATATATATATATATTATTATATATATATATTATACACTATAATATATATTATCTTATATATATTAATATATAACTATAATAATATATATATATTACTACTTGATGTAGGAAAGTATTTACGAGAAATGATATTACCATTTATTAAAAATTATACCGATTATTATAGGATAAGTGAATAAAAGGTCAAGATTTTTATTTTTTCTTGGTATTGTAAATGTGATATATATATATATA
>JABUQX010061742.1:12500-25802 GCA_015478945.1 Trachelipus rathkii
AATCTTGAAGCTTACGTTATTTCTGCTTTTTAAAAACGTTTCCATTCGATAGAAAACAAAGGCCATAAATTGATACGAATACTTTATAATGCAATAAATTCTAGTCACTTCCAAAGGACCATTTCTAATAACTCTCCGTGCTTGAATCCTTCTTATTAAGATGTACCAATGATGGCATCCAGAATGGGAAAATATGAGTTCACCTTACATTACTGCTTTTACTCGAAACTGGGGCCGAGAGATTTTCATCCTACTAGCTATGATGTGACTGAGTTTCCTTGTTTCCTGAAGAAACTTATACCTTCCGAATGACATCTTGAGGGATCCTCTTATGTACCCGCCCAAGACATTAACACAATGCCTGCTATCATTTTGAACACAATGCCTGCTATCATTTTGAAATATTCTTAAATTCTTTTTATTTCCTCATTAGATACAGAAACCAATTGTGTAACGACCTCTCCCTGTCGTTTCCTAGGTTTCCACCCCGACAGTTGAGATGAACTCGTTAAATGAGCGGTGGAACACTGATGATTTTTACATTTTTCTTTTATATTTTCCAGTTCCTAAATCCAGTTTTTGTAAAACTTTGCTCTTGTTTTTCAGTGGGAAGCAATCGACACGGCGGAAAACAAAATAAGACATCTTTTTCCACACTTGCTCAAGCTATCTGAAGATTTCATAATATTTTTTTGAGGAGGACCGCGCCTGAGACAAGAAAAAATTGAGAGGGAACACTGACAGTTTAGGTTAACGAGGTCCTGTTGTTAGATCACCTAAATCTGTTGTTATTGCAACTACCCTTTAAGATCTTTCTCATAGATTTCTCTAAAAGATCATGCATCCCGGCATAATAGTTTCCAATGTTAGTTCCTAACTTTCCACATCCAGAAGAGGTTTCTATCCTGAGACTAGTACCTTCTTTCCTCAGATCATGAAACTTTTCCTCCAAAGGTTCTGTAGAAGATCGGGTTTTGGGATGTAATTGATTTCTAATTTTCTAATTTCTTTAAAACAGAGGAAACAAAGTTTCAAACTATTATTTCTTTAATAAGCGTAACTCAAGGTTACTATAGGGTTTAAAACAAATACAAAAAATAAACGAAGATTTATTCAACAAAAATAACAGAAGTACCCTTCTGTTGAGATACTCTTTCTTACTTGCAAGTTCAATGAGAAGTTACGGTCTTTTTCTGTGTTAACCTCCCCTGCCAAATTCTTTTTTTCTGAATTCTTGACAACCGAGACTGAGTCGCGGTCTTATCCTGAATTTACCTCCGCTGAAAGAGCGTTCAAAGTTCGGAGAAGAGTACTTAAACGAGTATCTTCAATTGACAGCTCTATCTCTATTAATTGAGTAAATCTCAATAAATCAGGGCTTTTATACAATGTCTTTGAACATATCGTCAAAATTCTACGCCAAATCTTGCACAATAAGAACATAAATCCAATTTTACGAATAACATTATGCTTGATGCATACCATAATAATACCTATAACGATAAATAATATTAGATATACCTATACGATATATAATAATATACGTAATTATATATATATATATACTATATATAAGTCTATTATACTAACTACTATATATAATCTAGAACGAGGGCGCATATATAGACTAATATAAAGATATATATATACTATATTAATATAATATATTATAATCTATATATATATATATATATATATAACATCTGTAAATAATATATAACACTATATAACATAATTATAGATCTATAATATATATGCATAATATATATAATATATATACTAATAATAGTCAAACTACCAAAGTCCGCATGATATCAGTAAATAGTATGTCTATACACAAAAACAAATAACATATTTAAATGTTGTAAAATTTAGAAAAGAAAAACTATTTAATTAAAATAAGTTAATATAAATAAAAACTAAAATAAATTTAGGAAATATGCTAACCGACATATTGACATTTCTGTCCTCCCGCAAACAAAAACTTTAGCCAATGGCAAGCCGATTTTTTACCTTCCCCAAAATCCCTCAAAAATGAGCTTATGAAGATTCTTAAAAAAAAGCAAAACACACACACACACACACACACCTACAACACACCACCCCACCACACAACACACCACACAAGTACTCTGCACACATCACGCCTAGGAAAATCATGTAGAATCAAATATATTTTTTTGGTCGTAGTAAATCTACAAACAAAATTTAATTACAGAATAAGAAAGAAAAATAAAGTTGGCCAGATAATAATTTATCATGTCCGGTGCACAGCAGATTTTCTAAAACATAAAAATCACCCCCGGGAAAACCGCAAAAAACGCAAGAATCGATCGGAGTCTCCGCCCTACCCCAGGTACGACGGGGGGGACGTCGTCCCCCCTCCTGTCCCCTCGGCGAAAAGAAGAAGCCCTTAAAAAAGAAAAAAATTTTCTCCTAGAAAAAACAACACTTGAAACCAAATATGTTATTACTTTTCTTGTACATATCGAGTTCCACGATTCATGCCAGCTTCTACGTCACCCCATGCGATATAATACTAACACCCACACACTACCTATCCCTACCATATATATACCAGCTATATATATATACCCACCATAAGCTATCAAATTAAGGAGGACAACAGCCCCCGATGCTACACCCACTATAAGTCCCTATATCCCCGGCCCCCCCCTAGCTAAATAATATACATACTACGATATCTCATACCCCTAACCACTTACCCCCCGCAACCTCCTAGCCATACACACTACTACGAACAAAGCTCACCCAACAATACCCCACATAAACACCCATTAAAATCCCTCATCTACAACTACGACCTTTCCTCTCTTCTTCCAACCTCGAACTAAACTGATTGCCACACAACGCATAAACCCCCAACGAAAATAGCAAGCACGAACACATGCCCGCATCACCCGCGCCAGAATTTTAATTAAGATTCAATAATGTATAAAATATATTAACTTCGAGCCATTCTGAGACACAACTGAGAAAAACCACCACACAAAACAACCACCGCACAAGAACTATGAATTTATGCTAAATAGTTTTAACTAGTACGAATATATCAAAATAATAATCCACATAATAACTAATAATACAAAATAATAATAATCATTCACTCTAAACCTACCTTATAAATCAAATATAAAAATACACCATGCTCACCATAAATCCCATCCAATAGACACATAACAATACCTAACATGACAATAATCAAAATACATAATCCTTTCATTTAAAATAGAAACAGCACCCCCACTCATCTCTTGCTACCGTTTTACTCGCACGGAGAGTAACCTTTCTTGACCACGACCTCTTCCTTTATAACGGCCACGATCGAACCATGTCTCTCAACTGACATCCTGACACACTACATGCTTACACACATGCGCTACCAGTCCACATTAACAATTCTCCTCATTTATCACAAAATAAGTCAATTATGTACCACACACTCCTCCAAATATCACTACTACCCCCCCCGCCTACCCACGGTAGCGCCCTCCGAACTCTGGCATAGACAACTCTCGCGCCACCAGTGCAACTTAGCTCACATGCCCCACCCGCACCCGCTCCTACTCGCACCGACATAAACTACATCATGCCCCCAAAACAACTGGTACCCTCCCCTCCCCCTGAAAATTACCATAGAATCCTTACACACCTTCCTAGTAAGTACTATAGCACAACCCACACCCCATCCTCTCGGAAAATAAGTATCCCGCACACCCCACGCTATGGCCCCGGCTAAGTTATAGCACCTACCTGACCTTGACAAACGTGGTATCACACGCCACCCTCCGTTGCACCATTTCGCGCACAAGGTCACTACCGGCCAACTACCTGCCACCAGTTGACAACGACGCTACTATCCCTACAACTTCGCGCCACCCCTTCCCCCCCCACTCGGCGGTAAAATTAGTATTAGTTGTCCTACCAGTGGCCAAGCAGTAACAGCTCTATTACGTGTAGTGGTGACCATCTGGATTTAATTCCCTTAGCGAGACAGTAAGCACCTTTAGAGAGCGTCTTCTTAGAATAGGGCGCTGCAATGACCCATATCATGCCCAAGGCCCTGCTCGCCCTGCCCCTGCCACCGCACCCTGCCCTCCCCTGCACGACCCTGCCCAGCCCCGACCCCTGCCCTGCCCCCTGCCCTGCCCCCTGCCTCGCCCCTGCCAACCAGCCCACAAGTCTAGCCCTGCTTCATCGCCCATCCGCGCCAGTACTCGCCAAGACACTCCCATACATATACACTAACCAAGATTTTCAAAACAAACCACGATTTTATAATATTACAGTTAAATAATTCCATATGAGTAAAAGGCTACATTCACAAACATTAGAACATATAGAAAATAGACACCCAGCAGAAAACCACAAACGAAGAAGTCCCATCACCTTACAATAGAAAACACCAAACAAATGCTCATTAGCAAATTCCACAAAGCACCTAGGGCCACGGTAAGTTATGAAAAGCGCCACACCTAAGCATGTCAATAAACTTAGACAGCTACGCAAAAAGATCCAAACACAAACCAGAAAAAACGATATAGCGAAGCAGCCATGCAACCATACTATATAACAGCCTTAATTAACTGTGTTACACGCAATACAGCCAATTATAGCTTAAATATCTACCGCACACTAAAACCTGCCAATTTTGACCTACACGCGAATAAATATACCATAAGCCACAATAACCACTCGCCAAACCAAACCCATACCCCACTATTCTAATTTCCCTAAATGCCAATCAAAGTCGCACTCAACCACCCTTCCTGTACAAACAATTTCAAAAATAACAACTATACTGAATGAAAGCTTTCTTATATCAAATTCATCTTCTTATTTCTACTCAAACACCCTGGTCCCGTCCGTTCTTAACATATGAAAGCAATTATGGTCACCGTATGATCCAATAGTATACTATAACCATTTGTAACCTGTATCAATTCCTCTCGCCGAAAATCAGCTTCCACAGAAAACATGCTAGCTCCTTCAATAACTAATAATAATTAAAATAAAAAAAAAATAATGAAGAATAATAATAAAAAATAAAATAATAATAATAATAAAATAAATATCAATATTAATAATAAAATAATACATAATAAAAGAAATAATAAAATAATTATAATAATAAATGTTCAAATATAAAATGATAATAAAGTAATACCAATATATTATTAATAATAATATATAATAAAAAATAAAATAAATATCGAAAACATTCCATAACTTTTCGGACCACACTTCAAGTTTTTGTCTGCAAAAGTGAATACGATAATAAAATAACTAATAAAAAAGTAGTGTAAGAAAAAGAATGATAAAAATAAAATAATAATAATAATATATAGATAATTTAAATCTTAACAGTCAATTACGTAAATAATGACCAAAGTAGTGTAAAAAATTAGAATCCATAATAATAACCAATATATAATAATAACTGTTAATAGCCTCCTTATATCCAAGTGCAGCCCCACACAAGTTTTTACGTTCAAACCATCGGCAAAAGCTATACACTAATTAAGTTCACACGTACCCCTTATTTACAAAATCACAACCTCAATCAAAACTTTATGCATAAGCGTAACGCTCGCATTTGCTCTGAACGGAAACTTTTGACACACGAGCCTGAGGATTAAATAGTACTCGTTAATAATACACTCCTCATATCCTGCTGATATAAATCAATAAAAACTGAATACATAAGAAAATTCCGAGGAAAAAAGCAGTAACAGGGATAGCGTAACTTTCTTCTCCAGATCGCCAACGAGAAGATTTTTAATTTATAAAAATCAGGTAAGGAAAATCATAATATATTTAATGATTTCAAAATGAGAAAAACTCAAGAAATAAAAAAAATAAAAAATTAAAGAAAATAAAACCTAAAGAAATAAAATCTAAAAGCGAAAGAATAAAGTTCAAGAATAAAGCATAGAAGAAAAAGTCTATTGCTCATCAGTGATATATAAATACGATTGTGGTGACTGTGGTGAAGTCTATGTTAGAAGACTAGTTAAAATCTTTTAAAACTAAAACCGAACACGGAACTCCAAAAACCCAATCCTCGACATACAACTTTTACATATCACACCGGGGGGAAGAAGTTTTTGTTCTCATAAAAAACACAACATTAAAACACCAGTAACAAAGAAATGCAAATTTTAACATTTTGTATTGGACTATATAAGAGCTCTCATTGATAAATATATATTATGATTATCGATTCAACCTTAGTAAATATTAATTGGTTACTCTCACATAATAATATTTGTTATATCACAAATGTAATTTATAAATTATGTAGAACTCGTCTCGATAATTACTACCGTGGCCCAGACGAACAGTTGAATGAAGTCGAAATTAATTCTAAATTTCTATCTAAAATAGTACTTAAAAAAATCAATACATGAGCCGTTGATACTTTAGGCATTGCTTGAATCCACCTGACACATAATGTATAAAAAAAAAAATAATAATAAAAAAATACAATATAAATCAAAAGAGAATAATAAATCAAATAATAAATACATGTAATCATATGAAATAATACTTGTAATAATGGTTAATAGGAATTAATAAATACCAATGATAATAATAAATAATAAAAATAATAAATAATAATAATAATAAGAATTAATAATAATAATAATAATAAAATAATAATAAAATTGAAAATAATAAATATAATAATAAATAATATCAATAATACTAATAATAATATAGAAAAATAATAACATATTATATTATATATAATTAGACAATTTATGTATAATAGTTTCGGCAATCAACTCTGATTTACAGTCTTTTATGGAAAATAAAATAATTTGCTAGTAAAGATGAAATTTATTTGTATAAAAGTTAGTAAATAAATAAAAAATAAACGTACAATTCGTTTAATAGCGTATCAAATACGGTACCGGATTGTTTAGAAGTCTTTGGATCGATCCTATATATATATATATATTATATATTTATATAAATATATATATACTATATATATAAATAATAATATATAATATATATATAAAGAATATATCAAAATAATTAGATTGAATATAGTAAATAAATGGTTAAATTAAAAAATAAGTAAATGAATTAATGAACAGCATAAGTATGAATATAAAAATATAATAACTATATAATATATATATATAAATATAATAATAATATATAAACAAATAAATTACTCTCACATAGTATAGCTATCTTTATATATCTAATTAACTATTGTGCATCAACAAATTAAAAAGTAATAAAAAAATATTATCAAAATTAAGAAGTAGTAGATATAAATAAATATTAAATAAAAAAATAAATAAATAAATATAACGTAATTCATACCTGTATAATAAATACTTACCTGTACATAATTTATTTTTAGTAGCCAATCATCTGTGTCTTCTTCGTGGATGGCGCGAAATCGCTGATCGGAAGTGTACGTATATTCCACTGTGACAATGAATTCGCTGCGTATCCACTAACTGCACAAAAAAAAGAAAAAAAAATAATGGAAAATTAAGATTGCTAACAGATTAGTAATGGAAACTAACTTAAAAAATAAATAGTTTTAGAATTATTTTTTATGTATTTTATTTAGTATTAGTTTAGTTTATTTAGTTTAGAATAGTTAAGTTAAAGGGTCTAATAAAAAAATAACTATTTATTATTTTTTGAACAAAAAAGAAATTGGAAAAATTTAGACTTTTTTTTTATCACAATGTTAACCACTCAACAGGTCCTTTTCAAGAGAGAACAGAGAAAAAATAAAATATATAATAATAATAAAATAAGAAAATAATAAGAAAAAAATATTAGTAATTTATTTAAAATTAAACTCTTATGATGATGATATCAAAATAATAATAATAAAAAAAATAATAGTCTAATAAGGACACTGATGACGTCATAACAACAAATTTGCAAAGTTTGATGAAATTAAAATAATAATAACAGATAAAAAATAAAAAATAATAATAATAATCAATAATGAAAATAAATAATATAAAAATAAAAAAAATAAAATAATAAATACACTAAAAGATAAATATAATATTAAAAAAACTACTATATAATTATAATAAATATATAAGATGTAATAATAATAATAATAAATTAATATATTAATACATTAAGTATTTGAAAATACAAAAAAATTATTGTTTTTATATATATTATATAATATATAACTAATATATATATATAACAAATAATAATAAATATAGTATATAATATATATAAGATAATTATAAATGAATATATGACTGAAATTGATTCGTTTTTTTATTGCAAAGACAAACAACATAGCGTAATAGTGAATAAGACCCTATTTGAGGTTAACGAAAGATGTATTCTTCTATATCTTATTATTGAATATTAAAAAGGATCACAGATGATTACCTTATAATTTCAAAAATTATCTAATCATTGCAGAAACAGAATTAATAAAAAATACATACTCTCGTCACAGGAATTAAAAAATTGGACTTCTTCTCACGCAGATTATCTTGAGCTCCGGGATTTAAAACCCGCTGCATCATATAACATACACGACAGCCAATCACAAAAGCATCATACAAAATTTAAAGAAATAAAGACTCTTTTAGAAATGGGATTGACTAATTTGTACAGTCCGAACCTGTTAAGAAAAGAATATCCCTCTACATATAACTATTAATTTGAGAGAGAGAGAGAGAGAGAGAGAGAGAGAGAAGAAGAGAGACAGAAGAGAGAAGAGGGAGAAAGAGAGAAAGAAAATACAGATACGGAAGAGGAAGAGAATGAAAAGTAGAAATATAGAGAGAAAGAACAGAAGAAGAGAGAAAAAGAGAAAGACTGATTCATAGAAATGAGAAATAGAACTTAGAGTGTGTGAAAGTGTCAAAAGATAATTGATCTAACCGCAATAAAATGCGTTTATTTCGGCACCCTAGAAAGCTTAATCCCTGAATAATAATAATAATATATAATAAAAAATAAATATAAAAAATACATAATTAAATATTATTAAAAAGAAAAAAAAATAACAAATAAATTTAATAAAAAATAGAAATAATAAGAAAAAAAATAAAAATAAAAAAAAAATTAAAAATAAAAAAAAAAAAAAAATACAAAATAAACAAAAAATAAAATATTAAGATAAATGATAGAATGACTTGCAAAAAAAATTTTTTTTTGATATAAGAAATAAAAATAATATTAATAATCAATAATTAAAAAAAACTTATATAACAGATAACATCAATAAAATATAATAATTTAAAAATTTTATAAATTTAATATAAAAGTATATAATTATAATTAATTTAATATAATAGATATAATTACTAGTATTTAGTATTTGGGTAATATAAAAAATTAATATAATAATTAAGAAATAGTAAAGATTAATAAAATATATATATAAATAGTAAATTAGAATAAAATTATAAATAATAATATAGTATATAATAATAATAATAAATAATATATAAATAATAAATATATCAATAAAAATTATAATAATAAATATATTAATATTTAATAATATAAGAACTTATATATATAAATAGAATAATATAAATATATTTATAATTTTATATTAATTCAATTATCACACAATGTTTGTTTCAAACTCTCAGGAATATATTATATATATTATAATAATATAACATAAGATAATATAATATAAAAATATTTTTTATAGTATATATTATTTTAAAATTAGTGAAGAGTATATATTTACATCTGAAAAATCTCTAATAATATTATTACTAATAACATATCAGGCTCGATGTTTGTACAGATCTTCACAATATAATAACTTACTTTATATTTTTATAGCTAAATTCACCAGGGAGGATATATTACAAAAAATTAATTTATAGTACTTATTTGAAAACTCCATTTCAAGATGGCAAGATCTAAATGATCACTTATATCAACACAATTATCACATGCGCGACGTCTAGAAAACGACATTTTTAAATCCTCAACTATAATTCATTTCATAATTTACTCTAACAAAAGCGGTTTGAAATATATGGAGATAATACCAATTATGTTACACAACAATAATTAATACATATGGTCAAATAGTGATGGAATAAATCAAATCGACTTATATGTATAATAACAGAAAACAGGCATAAAATACAATGTAGAATAACAAATATTTACAACACAGCATATTATATAAATCGCCACCTGAACACAACAAACACACCAAACACACAAACACACAAACTCCCCTACACGCGTACACACATTGTGGCTTAAGTTGAACCTCCTCAATTATAGGTGTGAATGTGTACTTTTTACTTCTGGAGAGATTCACACAAAAAACAAACCGCAATACTGCTACGTTTGTGTGTTGTTTATGTCACGAATTACTCGTGTTGTTACTTAACAATAGCACAAATAGAAAAAAGAAAAGAAAAATAAAATAATAATAATGAGATAAAATAAATAAGAAAAAAAAAAAAAGTATAACTAAAATAAAGCAATAATAATAATAATAATAAAATAATAAAATCTTATAATAAAATATAAAATAATACTATATAATAGAAAATTAATAATAAAATAATGATAATAAAAAACCGAGAGCAATAAAGTCATGATTATTATGTTATAATCGTATATATTATTATATAATTATATATATATTATTATTCAATTATCATATATATTATTAATTTTATGATTACTATATTTATATTTATTATTTATATTACTATTATGAACTTATATTATTATTAATTATTATATATTATATAGTAATTAATTAGTAGTATATTATATTATTATATTATATTATATTATCATATTTATTATATATATGAATGCAATATTTGAAAGGACGGAAAAATTCTTCTACTGAAAAAATTCTTAATATTATTAAAAATAAATAACAACGTCCAGATGACGACAACATTCTTCGTATTCATAAATTATAAGATGTTTATTAAATTAGTAATAACACTATTATCCAATATATATATTATTATTATAATTACTATTATATTATATTATTTTGTGATATTATTATTATCGTTATATTTGTCAGAAAGAGTACGTCATCAGACAGATTACACAATCGCCGTTATGCAGATAGATGGTACCTCGAAGGTTAATCTAAGATTAGTCATATCATTGTAGTCTTATTTACCTTTTAATATACCTTACTCTGCTACCAATGCAAGTATGTTGCAAAATGTTGAAATCAAATAGCCGTGAGGGATTGACGTAACCTCTTCATATACTTTACAATTGGGTATCAAATGAACTACGATAGTTGGCCTCTAGCATATAATATTATATTATATTATTATACTATAATTCATTATTATTATTATTATTATTATAATTATTAGTCAATTAATTATATATATATTAAATTATTATAATTATTATCATATATTTTAATTATTATTATAATTATTATTCATATTATATCATTATTATTACTGTCTTTTATAATATTATATTATTAATATATTAAATTATTATTATTATATTATATTATATTATTATTATTATTAGTACTATTATTATTATTATATTGTATTATTATTCTGTATTATTATTATCATTATTACTTATTATTATTATATTATATTATTATATTATTATAATGATATTATTATTATTCATATTATATTAAAATATATATTACTATATTATTTATATTATATATATTGATTAATTGATAATTATTGCTATAAAGATAACTAAGTAATATAAATAGTGACACAAATCCAACAACAACATAAACGGTGACAACAAAACAACAACAACAACAACAACAAAATCAACAAGCAACAACAACAACAACTTCATATATCAACCAAAACAACACACATATAACACAACATAGCCAAAAAACAACCACAACAACAACATGTGCCATAAGCCCAATCAATATTATATATTATTATCATAATATTATTATTATAATTAATTATATTATTATATTATTATATTCATTCATATAATTATATTATTATATTATTATTATTATTATTATTATATCTAGAATCAAAGTCGAACACCAAAATGTCATCATTGCTTCTACACATTACTTGAAAACCTTCCTCTTTAAACCAAATGGGATATATCCAATTGCGAAGTGCAATGATTGGTTGACATATAACGCGTATAATGATCGTATAACATTGCTAAATAGATCTTTAATTAATCCAACTTTCTTAGTGAGCGAATCTCCCCGCTAACACACACACACCACACACACACACATCACACAAAACACACAACATATAACAGATCATAGATTATATAACCAATAATCTATATATTTAATATTAATATATTAAATAATATATTATCTTTGTAATATCTTACAATCTTTGTAATAAACTTGTTTCATTTCAAGTGTGTTAACATCTTGAATACAACAACAAAAATCTAAATATAAAATTAATTTTATAATACTATATCTCTACATAAATAAGCACCGCCCATCGAGAACTTTGGGGCACTATATATTACAATAGATTACTACACAATACTCATAATATACCTACATATATCATCTATTATAGCTAAACATGCCACATAGATACCTAATAAACTCTGTGGATGTGCCCTTCAAACAAAATAATATCTAGCCTTAAAAAACTAGATATAAAGTATAATGTTCCCGACTTATCCAGGTAGGAAGTAAAAAGTAAAAAACTGACGTCATGCAGTTAAATTTTTTGAGTATTAAAGAGAGGATTTTGATAAGAGTATAAAGGATTATTCACTTGTGCAGAAGCGCCCGCCACGAACTTCTCAAGGAGAGGTATGGGATCGAAGAGCTGTGAAGACCGAGTTTCCTTGTATAACACGATTGAAGACAGCAGATTGATAACAACAATTACGAGGAGAAGAAAGTAGATAAGAGATAGAGGAGAGAGAGAGAGAGAGAGAGAGAGGAGGAGAGCAGAGAAGGAAAGAGAGGAGAAGACAAAAAGAGAAATGAAAGGTTGTAAGGAAAAATTATGAGAGAGAGATTGAACAAAGGAAACATCAAGAAAGAGGAGAGATGAAAAAAGAGAGAAAAGAGGGACAAAAGATATGAAAAAAGAGAGAGAAGAGAAATAAACAAAAAGAGAGAGAAAAAGAGAATGAAAGGTTGAAAAAAATTATGAAAGAGATTGAAACAGAAGAAAGCTCTGAGAGTTAAAAGAGAAAGAGAAAGAAACAAGAAGAGAGGAAAGACGAAAGAGAAAGAAGACAACTGAGATGAGAGAGAACGAAATATGAAGAAAGAGAGAAATAAGAGAAAAGAATAGATTGTAT
>JABUQX010061743.1:5000-10000 GCA_015478945.1 Trachelipus rathkii
CATGGTACATGATATATATATATATATATATATACTATTTTTTTACAAAAAGTACATAAAGGTTAATCAAAGTCTCACACAGGTACTGCATAGAATTTGTTTATGCAGTCTATGACATAAAGCATATATCACATAAGATATATATTCGTATTGAAAATTAGTTCAAACAAGTAAATACACAGTATAACAAGTAGTACATTATGTATCAATAATAACTAAATTATAGAATACTATAAATATATCTTATATATATATATATATATAGTATACATATATGTATGAAAACTTGCAATACAGATTCATGATTTAAATATATAATATATATTATTTAATTAAATATATAAATATATATATATATATATATTAATATATATATATATATATATATATATATTATAATATATATATATATATATATAATTAAATATATAATATATATATAGTATATATAATATAATATATATTAATTAATATTAAATATAATTATATTATATATATATAATTATATACTAACTAATAACATATCTAATCCAATTACATTTCAATCTTGATACACAGGAAAAGTCATTTTTCAATCTCCCTTGCTGATAATTGATTTTAGTGACAAATTTTAATGTGAAAATTATCAGTGATGCTTTTTCCTTATCTTTCATATGAATCACCGATCAAACCACGCCCAGAAGACTCAGCGGAGATCAGAGAGTAAAACAATGATGAAAAATCCAATATGAGGAAAATAACAATATTATAATAAAAATATAAGCGCATCTATATATGAAATATATTAATTGACTAAGTAGATATATAGTGTACTCCACTCTTACCGTAATCTCCCACTTATTTTATTTAATTACACTCCTATTAATTAATTATGAGTAACTTATCTAAGTCTGAGAGTCAATGATCAGTATAAAAATAATTCCAACCTAGCTCTTCACAGGGTACCTAGAGAGTGAGAGCTGGATGGTAATATCACCCTTACACTATAACCTCTATCGAGCATGTGGTGAGTATTTATCATTCACTCATTGGTACCTAAGGTGGGCCTACAATAATATACATATTAACCTATTCACTTACTAACTATAAATAAACTATTACACACATTTACACAGTATCACCTGTTATTAATGCACCTTTCTCATTTCATTATTGTGGAGCTTCTCATGCTACTAACTTCAATATTTCTCTACATTCCATGTCACAATATACACTTATTTCTGTACTCCTTCCACTTTTTTATCTTTCCTGTATCTCCACATATTATATACCGGTATCGTATTATTCAAACTACAACTTATACCAACTATATCAATACCGTTTATTATAATAATACACCTGAGACCTAGAGTCTGTGTCATTACCATTATATATATAATATATATATTATATATATACTTATTACACATTATGACCCTAAAATATACACTCAAACGTATACTTTATCTTTTAATTCCTCTCGATTAATTGAGGCAACCACCAATCTCCCAGCACTAATTACACACAACTAACTCTCTACCCATTTTAGCCCGGATTAATTCTCGATTCCTATTCTCTAAGTGTATATACAAATAATTTCTTATTGTGATACACACTTTCATCAAGACTGAACTCTCCACTGTAATGGACTTCGTCCTATCCTTTCAACTGGAACACGCACAAAATGTAGAAGTAACAATCGAAATAAATGTACTAAGTGAAACATTATACTTAATTACACCTAAGTAATCATTATTCCAAAATATAACTATGAGCGATATTTAAATTATTATTATTTGTAACATTAACTTACCAATATCTTATTATTATGTAAGACCATTCATTAAGCTTATGTATCACCATTATTTCAATAATACTTAATTCATTAATTTAAGTATTCACTCATTATTACTATTATCACTCATAACATATTTTATAACTGCACCAGACATTCATTATTAATTGTATGGTTCAATTAATATTATTCACTTAACTAATATTTTTTACCTCATTATTAATTATTACTATAATTCCTGAATCCTATCTATACTGTATATTATTCATTCCACTTATTCATATTAAACTTAATTAATTTAAGTTATATATATATTTATATTAATTATTATTATTATCTTAGATCATACTTTTTACTCTACATGCTATTCAGTCTCAAGTCTATAGTACAAGGGAGTGTCATCGGTTAAACCTCGATAACACTCGGAGGTCTGGATCGTTACGTTGTACTAATGTACCACCCTCCAACTCATTAATAGGTAGCCATAATAACCATATTAATACCTGATCATGCGTTAAGCAATACTATCTCCCATGCCATATCAGTACTTTTATCACACACGTGTCACTTTGATCAGGTGATCATTTCCAGTCCCTTATGACACAAACAACGACAGCGTTTTAATTTTCTCGTGTTCTTCTAAAGCAACTAGCAAGCTTTGCAGACTCTCAAACTCTTCTTCAGATTCCACTCTACCACAAAATGCCATCTAATATACTCTGTATCCATCCTTATTAGAGCACAAGAGTAAGGTGACCTCCCTCTCATCGCTTCACTAGGAATTCTTTTCAGCACTATTTAAGTATTCAAAACTCTAAGTACCTCACATAGCTAACCTCTCACATAAATTTCAAACGCGATCAATCCTGGATGCATCTATATCTTTAGCACTTAAGCCAATCTCCATCCATTATAAAACCACAGAGATTTGAGAGGAATCAATCTTAAGAGTGGGTTGAGAGGGACCACATTTACGAGCCACTACAAGGCGCAAGTTTTTCCCAACTGACATACAGTACTTACTATCCCTATCAGACATCGCCTAATGGAGGTTTTATCATAGTCACCTCAATTTTAAAACGTTTTTGCTTTAATTAATGTTTCCATTTACTGGATGTCCTCCGTAAGGTTCTAAACCTAAAACAATTCAAAATGATTTTTTCTAGTCATTTTCCTTCTAAGGTCTGGAATAATTATCTGACTACTGACATAGAATCGAACTTATTCTTGTGTGCAATAGCCAGTCCTAATCAATATCCCATCGCACGTCCTTCAACAACAGACCGTTCTATTTTTATATATTTAAATTATTAAAATATATAAATCTAATCTTATTATATTTATTTTCATATTTATTTATTATTATTATCATTACACATTATTATATATTATTATTAATTTATTATTAAATATATCTTCACCGCTAATTAAATTATTACGATCTCAATTGATTGTTGTTGTTGTTGTTTGTTGCTATTTGTTACGTTTGTATATTTTCTATCAATTATATAGTCTTACTCTCACGCATTATTATGTAATTATTATTATTATTATTATTATTATTATTATTATTATTATTATTATTATTATTAGTAGTAGTAGTAATAAGTAGTAGCAGTAGTTAGTACGTAGTAAGTAACAGATCACTAGCATAATTATAATAATAGTAATTTATCCAACATTAATTAATTTATTCACTTATTATTAATTATTATTATCACGTCACTCTCACTTAGTTTATTAGTCAAAATCTATTATCTTATCTATTCACACAATCTATATAATTCACTCAGTGATTAGAGATGATTGTTGCTACTGAGAGAGAACAAGAATGTCATGAGTAGTGTGCACTTGCAACAGGCGTATAATAGGATTTATGAGCGACACGATTACTTTAATGTAGTACATATGGATGATTATAGTTGAGATATTATTTATGGATGTTAGAGTGGTAAAGTTATTCATTTGATTAATAGTTATAAATAAATTATGTTATTAGTTATTTATATTTATGTAAGATTATTGATTATTGATTATGTAGCTAGGGTTGATGGTGATGGTATAGCGATAGTGAAGCAGGTGAGTAGATAAAGGATAGATCCTTAAAACTTTAGAACGAGATTCTACGAAAGTCATCAAATATACAGTGATATAGTAGCAAATTTATTATGAAAATATTTATATATAAAAATAATCCGAAGTGAAGACTGGTGAGATCTAGAGATAACAGGGAAATATGATAATTTGCTTAACATACTTTAACTCCTGTGTTTAGCTAAAGAGGACCGAACAGGCCCTAATTAAAACTGATAGACGTAGTTTAGCGTGTTGAACTGAGAAAATAAAAAAGAATTAGATAAAAGAGAGTATAGGGAGAGTGCAACAAATAAGAGGATTACATCGTGACGCGTATTTATTAGTATATTCGATATGCAAAGGCACACGATATGATAAGTGAGAAGACACCATTCCGATATTCCTTACTATAATAACAAATGATGGAATAAAGTATTTGAGTATTTCAGATAAGAAATGTCTGAGTGGCTGACAATATTGTTATTAGAAGTATGAGATGTGGAATTATAGGAGTGAGAAAATAGTGTGGCACCGGAAACACTTTCAAGATAAGAGCTTGCTCGTGAGATGTAAGCCAAAAGGGATTTGAATATTGAGGCTCCATATTATAATTCGAACAATTATAAGAAGGTATGTGACTGCGAGATGAGTGAGAAACAGACCTCAGTGTGAAGTTTTTATATTTCTACATTATAATCATGGATCTTGCAATGTTATCTATGGCGTATTCATATTAAGACTGATCTGATGATCAAATATCAAGTTATATGTGATAATGATTGAGTTATAAATCCTATATATTATATACACAGCAGAGAGACTAGCAGACGACATAAGAGAATATATGTTAAGTAGTCAGAGACATGATGAGTGATGAGAAAACAAAGATTTCCACTACACTAAATTGTACGAGATGAGTGCAGTTAATCGTAAATGGTTAGTAGAATGTATATAGTGACTCTTATTTAATGGTCAGAGATAACTACTAGGACAGTTGACCGAATCTACAGAAAACATTAAACACAAAGAAGGGTTGACTAACCCTGTCAGCTAACATTGTTACCAACTTGTTCTTAAAATTTCTGTTATGGATAGGTTATGGAGGACAGTATGTATATGAGAAAATAAGAGTAAAGATACTAAACATAGT
>JABUQX010061743.1:17500-20000 GCA_015478945.1 Trachelipus rathkii
CACTTAGCTCTATATCTACTGTTCTCCTCAACAGAGAGATTCTATTGTGCTTTTTTGATTACCGTTACTACTTCTCACGAGACCTTTTACTACTTCTCATCCAAATACTGAAGGTCCTCTATTTTAGGGGATTTCAATGTACCCAAAAACTGAATTGTTGGGTCCTCTTCGTACTGATTTTAGTTGGGAGAAAGCCGAATCATTCAGTATTCTCAACGATCTGGAAGAGTTAAAAAGAACCCACACAGATTCCGGATCGTCCCAAAACCGATTCTTGAACACAACTTGAACCTATGTTCACCACTTAGTTCTTCTCTCTATAAAATACCCCCCCTCGCTCATATCAGTAAATTCTTGACCAACAACCTTATATCACTTAATATTTAATACTTTTCTCCTCCAACCATCTCCATCTGCCCTATGCGGTTTTTCGCAACTTTGAACGGGCCGATTGGGGGCATTGCGTTGCTTCTACGCTAACTATAATTTGAGTGACTGCTTTGACTCCGAAGACGCGCTTCAGATCCTGCCGATAAAGTGGGAACTTTAATTGTTAATTGGGATGAAGCAGTCATTCCTTCTTGGATTTAATCTTTTTCTCACTCAAAATCCATGGTTCGATTCGTGCTTTGTTCCCTGTCAATTCAGGCTAGAGACAATGCTTATCGGTGTGGAAAAATTCTCGTTCTTCTATCACTCTTGCCAATTTTCAATTCAGCTAGAAATCGGTTGCAGGATACTCTTCAACGAAGCCCAAAGCGGGACTTTCATTAAACGAAAATGCGCTGACCTCCTTGGTTCTCCTACTGACAAATCTCTCTGGCCTCTTGCCAAAACATCTCTAACAACTTCTGAAAATCATCCTTTCCTCCTCTTATTGGCTCTGATGAAGTATAACATAAATACTTCCAACTGAAAAAAGGACATAAACATATATTGCCTCCTATTTTCCTCTAATTCAAACCTGGACGATTCTGGTATTCCCCCTTTTTTCTTTTTTTTTCCCTCCATATTTCTCCTCTCAGGTGTCCTAAATGCTTTTACCTGTCATTTCATTTTCATCGGGTGCATGAGCTCCTGAAATCCATAAACGTTAGGAAGGTGGGTGGCCGGGATGGCATTCCTCCCCGAGTTTTGAGCGAGTGTGCTTCCGAGCTGGTGCTTTCGTTCAACAAATATATTCTGGTGCTATTTCTTCTGAGCATCCCCTCATGGTTGGAAGCGCGCAATATGTCCACCTATTCCGAAAAATGATGCTGCTCTGATTCTTCTAACTATCGCCCTATAGCTCTCACTTGAATTCTTTCTAAGATCTTTGAAGACCCTTCTCAACTCTCACTTCTTAGATCATCTGGAAATTCATTCCGATCGCCATTTCTGATTACCAGTGCGGCTTTCGGTGCTCGAGATCTACTGGCGAATATACTTTCATATTTAACAGATTTATGGTTTTCCGCCCTTAGGAACTACGGGCAAGACTTGCGTGTGGCGCTTGACAAATCCAAGCATTTGACCGGGTATGGCACGCGTCACTGCTTGCTCTCTAAGCTCCCCTCCTTTGGGTTCCTTCTTCTCTTTGCTTACTTATGTCTAGCTTCTTTCCAAATCGCTCAATGGCGGCTGTTGTTGATGGGGCAACTTCTTCTTTTTCCCTGTCAATAGTGGTGTTCTTTCAGGGTTCTGTTTTATCTCCTACTTTATTCCTGCTTTTTCATCAATGATCTTCTCACCCTGCACATCTAACTCTATCCACTCATATGTCGATGTACAGTTAACCCTTCATTCTTCAACTCGTATCAATTTGCTCCTCTTTTACTTCTAGATTGCCTCTCGTTCTTAATCTTTCCGTTCTATTCTCGCTGATCTGGATAGAATTTCAGGGTTGGGTCGTCTCAAGCTTGTGAAATTTAATTCTTTAAAAACCCAACTTCTACAAATCTCTCTCTCTAAGACATTTAAATTTTCTATCTCTTTCGACGGTTCTCTCGTCTCTCCTGTTGACAATATAAACATCCTTGACCTTAACATAAACCAAAAAATGTTCTGAAAACCTCAAATCACAGTGGTTGCTAGGGTGGCCTCAAGAAAACTGGGGTTCTGTTTAGAGTGCGAGACTTTTTTCCTTTTTTCAGTTACTCCCTATACAAGGGTCTCATCCGCCTTGTATGGAGTACTGCTCTCATATCTGTGGGGGGCGGGGGCTCTGGTTTCATCCGGCTTTTGGATAGGGTCGAGTCAAAGGCCAAAAACTTATAAACTGTCCTGTACTTTCTAGTTCACTTGATCCTTTATATTTGCGGAGCGATGTTGGTGCTTTATCCCTTTTCTATAGGTACTGTAGAGGCAAGTGCTCGATGGAACTATCCACTCGCGTACCACCACCTTTACGACGCCCTCGTAGCACAAGGGTGTTGTGTCGGCACATGAGTTTTGTGTTGATGTTAGTAACTCCATACTGGTTTGCTGCGGTGCTTCCCTTCTTTCCTGCCACCTCTGTTCT
>JABUQX010061743.1:30000-37500 GCA_015478945.1 Trachelipus rathkii
TATTATTATTATTATTATTATTATTATTATTATTATTATTATTATTATTATTATTATTATTATTATTATTATTATTATTATTATTATTATTATTATTATTATTTCTCTCTTTTTTACTTTTTTTACAACTTAATGTATAACTAGTATTAATATTCTCTTTACTGGATCAATAAAATTTTCTTAAATCTCAATTTTGGAAATTCTTTGAACTTTAGGTATTTTAAATTAGGCTTATATTAAAACCTTTTCGATGTTAAAAGCTATACATAAACGATTCAGTGTTATTTGGTAAGCTTAGTTTTTAAATATCATCTAATGTATTTTCCAAATGAACTGAAATGAAATTTTATTCCAAATAACTTGGCTGTAAATCTAAAAAGCAAGTCATTAAGAGTTCCAGGAACTGGAATAGAAGCTACTTAGAATTACTGTTTCCATATTTCATTCATTGGTTTCTCGAAAATAAAATAGTTTCTAGCAATGGGAAGCAATAGTTTCTAGCAAATAGCAATGGAAAATCGGCGTGTGACTGGATTGGTGACCAGTTAAACTCCTGTCATTGCAATTAAGGAATCCTCCAGCGTCCAAATGAAAATCAAATTGCAAAATCAGAACATTTGTTTATTTTTTTGTTCAGAAAAGGTTATAGATATTACATTTTTCTTTATATAAAGTACAGAAAATGAAAATCTAAAAATCAAAAAAGAAGAAAGATTTAAAACCACACCTATCGTTCCTTGAATCAGAGAAAACCATCATTTTGTACCCCTTGACTAAAAACAAATTCGTATTCGTCTGGTGTCAAATGACATGTTATTCTTTTGTAAGTTTTGTGGATCTCAACAGCCGTATGGATCGGAGTAACATAAAAAATTCCATAATTTCAACCTGGTCAGTATGTTGCATCCATTTGACAATAATTGTTGGGTTGGAAATATTTGCAAAGCATCTTGTTAAGAAAGATGTACTTTAAACAGCTTTTTGCACTCTCCTGTAAGAGCCCCTTCCTTCAACTTGCAGGAAAGGAGGGGCACCTGAGGATTCCGGACCAACACATTATTTTCATCCTTCCGACTCCAACAGCTACAACAACAGGTCTCAGAAAAATTCACTTTCAAAAACGTTAGTATGTTAAAGGTTATCAAAAAATTTAATTTTATTATATAATGTCTACTCCTAAGATGATATGAATTCTCAGTTTAATTTCAGGTGACTAATTTAACCATATTAATATAAACCATACTAAACTAATAGAATTTTTTCTCCACTGATGTATGCTCATTGTTTAAAAGTTAATATATATATATATATATATATATATATATATATATATTATATATATATATATATTATTATATATATATATATATTATATATATATATATATATATATATATATATATATATATATATATATATATAATAGTTGTATATGTAATATATAACATTATTTCATTTATGTATTTTAAAGTAATGGCCAACATTGCCATTGCAATACCTCTTTCATTTTTTTATATATTTGATGTACGATTGCAGCGGCTCAGTGAAAATATTGTAAATATGTTTGTATTTTATGAGTAAACGACAACCAATGGAAACTTGTTTTTCGGGACTTATTTTTGAAACCTAAGTTTTGATTGGTCGTCGTCGCCTAAATCGTTTATAAGTACATATTATTATTATTATTATTCTTATCTTATTATTATTATTATTGATTATTATCTTTAAAGCTGTTGTAAAGGATACCTACGCATATTATATATTATGGTAATCGGTTTTATATCTATTACTATATATAAAATAAATGTTTATGGAATAAAATTCAATAATTTTGTATAGTGTGAAGCGCACAATGTATAAATTTATTTAGCTTTTATGTTTTGATTTTAGAGGAAAATTGTTATTTCTTGAGAACGAAGTTCGATTGTACAGAAATACCAATTTTCTGTCTTTCTAAATGTTTAGTATATATTTGTTGTTCTGAAATAACTGATAAGTATATACATCATTTTATTTAATATTTTAAGAATTGTGATTGGATGGTCAAGCGTAATCTAAATTACAAAGATTCGTATAAATAGTAAAATTATGAATATTTTTGATCTTTTCGCTTTCATTCGTTATTAATTGAGGTGCATAAAGTTGGTAGCGCTTGATGCCTTGTCTGATCAATTTATTATTTGTATAGTGTGCATATTTTTATATTCGTGGAGTGTCTTATATTTTATTTTATTATAAAGTAATTGTTGTAATGTTTTTAAATAATTATGGTGTTATAATTTTCAATGTGGAAATATTGTGGTTTATTTTTTTTGTAAAGCTAATGGTTGTTTTAAGCTATGTTTTTAATGTAATTGTGTTTATTGTGTAAATATAATTTTGCATTGAACATAGATCTATATATATGTTTTTATAAATATATATAATATAATTATGTATATATATTTTTATATAATAATATAGATATATATATATGTTTTTATATATATATATATATATATATATATATATATATATATATATATATATATATCTATATTATGGGCAAAAATATATAATTTAATTGATAAAGCATTTTTGTGTTTTTTTTTTTTTTTTTTTTTAGGCATAATATAATATATATATATAATATATATAATATATAATAATATATATATATATATATATATATATATATAATATATATATATATATATATATATAATATATATATATATATATTTGTTAGTATTTAGGTTCTATATTTGCGGTGCGCATGTATACGGATACCTACGGACATCCGGCTACATGTACATGGGAATCTATACAAACCTTGTAGATATTTTTTTGAAATTATATAATAATATATTATATTATATATATTATATATATATATATATAATAGTTAATATTATATATATATATATATATAGATATATATAATGCGATATATAGTATGAAGGTCTATATTTGCAGTTGCGTCCATGTATACGAAAAACCACGACATTCGGCTACTGTTCCATGGACTTATAAAAAACCCAGTTTTGTAAGACAGTACTACTCAAATTTTATTTTTTATTCAATATTTCTAAAATTATCCGCAGTGGTTTCCTTGAGTATTTCCAAACGTGTTGTTTTTTTCATTTATTTCAATAAAGTTTTTTATATCAATTTTCACTTTTCAAAGGCATTGGTTTCATGATCAAAAGATTGATCATAAAAAGGGTTCATTCACTGATAAGAAAGTATTGACTGAACTGTTTTCACATAAGGTAAAGAACTCGGTCAAACCGTTGTTTCACTTGAAGGGTCTCCAGGGAGATAAGTTGGTGAGTTTTTAAAGTTTAATATTGCATTCTAATATTGCACAGGCCGATAACTCATTTAACAGGAGGCCTGAATACTGCTACAATACAGGTTTGAGAATCATTGTTGGTGTTTGCTGATTGGACTGTCACGGGGGCCTGGCCAAGGGATTTGTTTATACGTTGGAAGAGTAAGTTTATGACAAATAATTTATTATCTTATAACCAATCGCACTACATTATAAATTTGGGTATACCTGTCTCGGGATCTTATATTATAACCTTTCAGTCATTACTTCTTATCAATGAAATGCTTGTAGTAAAGTTATTTTGCTATTTTATTGAATATTTGAGCTCAAGGTAGTACAGTCGTTTGCTAAAACCTGTGCCAGAACTAATGTTCAAGTGTTGCAACTAATATCTCAATTGTTGTTATATGATATAAGGTTGATATCGTATCTTTTTCATAACTGTCAATATAGTCGGATGGCTATTTGTTTTATTGAAGTTTGAACGTAATTTGATTTTCTTTTGCGTATTGGTGAATAACAAACTGTTTATTGCCACAATATATCGTTTGGAAATAGAGAAACACTGGAATAATTTTAGTAATTTATATGTTTGCTCTTATAAATATATATACTATAAATATATATATATATATATTTAATTAATATGTTTAGATGCGTTAAAGTTTGCCCATAATTGAGCTGAGCGAAATAGTGGTTTCCGGAATTCACAATTTTTCCTCTGTTTGAGTTCTTTAGGGAAAACACTAATTCCCCGTGAAATTTTGTCAAATTTTATTGCAGATTGTTTAAACTAAGTATATATATATATATTTATATATATATATTATATATATATATATATATCTTATATATATATATATATATATATATATATATATATAATATATATATATATATATATATATATATATATATATATATATATTATATAATATATATTATATATATATATATATATATATATTACTATTTGTCTTTTGCGGGTTAGAAATTTTTTTTTCATAGTATCAGTGAAAGCTAATATTTCGAATTTTGGTAGAAAACGGGATTGTGATTCGTGCGTTGAAAGTGACTCTGTTAGCGAACAATATATTTTGTAATTTGTTTTGTATACAACAAATATAACTATGGCTACATCTAACGCTGAGTTTATGGAGATGTGTAAATCAGGAGGTTTAGGTGTGAAGGAGATCACTGCTTTATTAAAAGACCGAGCGGCTCAAGAAGCTGTGCTCGAACAACAAAAGTGTGCTTTGGAGGAGAAGAAGGTTGCCGCAGCTCTAGAGGAGAAAAAGTTAGCGCTTGAGGCAGAAGAGCGAAGGGAGAAAGCTAAGCTTGAGGCAGAAGAGCGAAGGGAGAAAGCTAAGCTGGAAGATGAAAGAGAGAGAGCTAAGCTTGAAGCTGAAGCGGGAGTAGAGAAAGCCAAGATTGAAGCTGAAGCTCAAAGAGTTAAGTTGGAGGCGGAAAAGGATGCAAGAGAGGCGGAAGAAAGAGTGATTCAGATGAAGCTTGATGCTGAAGAGAAACAGCGTCAACATGACGCAGTGATAGCATCACAGAGTGCTCAGAGCAGCCATAGTACTTCCTATGCTAGTAAGTATCCGAAATTGAAGCTTCCTTTCTTCGACGAAAAGAAAAACGATATTGAAGAATATCTGTTAATGTTTGAGAAGCAAGCAGAGGCGAACGATATCCCTGTGGAAAAGCGAGCGGTGGTTTTAGGAAGTTTCCTAACAAGCAAAGCTGTCAGTGTGTACAATAAGATGACTGTTGAAGAGTTAAAGAGCTATGAAGGTCTGAAAAGAGCTTTATTGGAGAGGTACGGGCTCACGGAAAGTGGGTACTGTACGAAGTATAAAACTATAACTCCTACGGAAGATGATAATCCTAGGGTTTATTTACAGAGGATTATTGAAGCTCTCAAAAAGTGGTTAACAGCAGCAGATGTAACACTGACACCTGATGATCTTATTGAATTTTTCTCGGTGGATAAGTATTTGAATACTGTTCCAAAAGAACTCGCAACCTACTTAAGGGAGACGAAGAAGAAAGCACCAGAAGAGATAATAACTTGTTCTGAAGGATACATGGAAGCGCATCGTTTGAGGTTCACAGCAAATAGTCACACGCGAAATCACAATCACGTTGATAAAAGCACACATAACAATAATAATTTTAGATCAAAAGGCAATGGTTACTCAACGAATGGTTAATCCAGTAAAAGAGCAACCCCATCACGAGAGCAACTAACAAGTGAAGCGGACGGAGGTGGAGCGGCGGACAAGACAGAACAAAAAAAAAAAAAAAAAAATAGAAAAAATGAAAAAGAAAAAAAAATTAGAAGAGATGAAAAAAAAACACACAAAGAAAAAAAAAAAAAGCCCAGAGAGGTGATCACGTGCTTTAAGTGTCAAAGGAGAGGGCATCTCGCAAGAGACTGTCGAGCCCCTCCTTATTTCAACAACAGTAGTAGGGGGCAAAATAATTCAGGAAGACAAAAAGAAGAAACAAAGAGCACGGGAGCGTCCGGAGTCTCTGATAACGGCAATGAAGTCCTGAACTACTCAGGTGAAGAGCCGAAGCTCCTGAATGAGATAGAGAAGGTGAAAAATGACGAAACGTCACACCTACCTGTAACGTATGGAACGGTGCTATCAAGTCAAAACCCTCCGAGATACCGGGTGCAACGTAGTGGTTGTGCGGGAAAAGTTTGTACCGAAAAGGTGTTATGTTGGAAACAACATGAAAATACGTTTGTTGGACGGTACGGTGATTGAAGCTCCTCTCGCAAGTATCGATGTGGATACCCCTTATTACGTAGGGAGGACAACCGCAGCAGTATTGCCGGAGGTTGTATATGATTTGGTCATCGGGAATGTTAAAGGAGCATTGCCCATAAGTCAGCCTAATCTCGCCTGGGAGTCGACCATGTGTCGAGGGCCTCGTAAAGTAGAGGTCGGGCATAACAGTAGAAGTATGCTGGTCCCCATCGCTGAGAACGCTGAAGAAGGTTCACAAGAAGAACCTAACCAAACAAATCATAATTTTGGAATGGCGAGTTTGGAGATGAGTGAGTCTTACAGAGGGAAACCGTCAGTGCCACAATCGTTTGACATCAGTAATAAAGATGTCGCGCCAACCATGACGGAGCCATCACTAAGTGTGATGACTGGGTCCCAAGGTTCACCTGAGAACGAAGAAGTTACAGGAAAAGATGAAGTTGAAGTCCCTACTGATCTATTAATAGATGTTGAAGAAGACACAAGAATGATGGATGTCCAGGTGACATCAATGGTAGAGAGCACAAAGTGGTCTGACGAAACAGATCGTGCTTATGAAGATGATGAGATGGTGAGAGGTGATGCAGTCGATCGCATACAAAGTTCTGAAGAAAAGAATGTTGTAGCTGTGGGTGAAGGGGAGATAACCCATGGTGATGAAGTACAAGAACTAATTAACGATCGGGAGACTTTTAAAAGTAAACAGAAAGATGACGTCACTCTACAGAGGGTATGGAGGTCAGTGGAAAAAGGAGAAAACAAGTATAAAGTAAAGAATGGTGTGTTATTCAAAAGAGTGTTAGAGAACCAACAGGAAAGGTTTACTTTGGTTGTACCGAAAGAGTACAGAAGTAGAGTTATGAAGGTGGCACACGATGAAGTCTTCGGTGGTCATCAGGGGGTAAAGAAGACTATGGGTAAAATTACCCAACAGTTCTTCTGGCCGAACATATATTTGGACGTAACTAAGCACTGTTACTCGTGTGATATATGCCAGAGAACGTGCCCGAAAGGTTCAGTGAAGAAGGATACCTCTGTGCCCAATGCCCATCATTGAGGAACCATTCCAAAGGGTGGTCATCGACCTGATCGGACCAATCTCACCACCATCTTCAGAAGGACACCAGTATGTCCTAACACTTGTGGATGCCGCCACGCGCTATCCTGAAGCACCTCGCAGAAACATAACTGCACAGAAAGTTATAAGAGGGTGCGGCGAAATTATTAACGAAGTGAAGAGTACGATGTCTCAAAAGAGAGGAAGGATTGAAGAGTGTAGTGTAATGAGAGTCTGTGATGGTATGCCGGAACGCAGAGAGAAGTTTAAGAGTTATCCTCAGCAGTACTGCTGGGGCAGTCAGAATTTATTGCGTTCAGGGTTGAAAGTTGGGAACAAGGGAAGAG
>JABUQX010061743.1:50000-54520 GCA_015478945.1 Trachelipus rathkii
TGCATACCTTGAATTTTAGTGATAATAATGTTAATAACAACAATAATAATAATACAATATGTATAATAATATAACCTTCTTCAGCTGTATGCCTCAGCATATCAACATTATATGTGTAACATGTATATAATAATATATAATAATAGCATAATAATATATAATAATGTAGGATTTAGATGTAACCATGAGTACCATGTATGTATATATATATATATAATAATAATAATATCTTCTAATTCACTTTACCTTACCTTATCTATAATATATGTATATGTATACTACCACCTATACCTTTACCTCAACTTTCTTTACTACTATACTATATATAACCATATATATATGCTCTATATATATATGCACTATACTTCGAAGGAGTTATAAAAGGAGCCATGATATCAGATCGCCGAAAGAAAGCGCACCGTGCAACCTGCAGTCTCGCATGTTAGCTAGAAAACTCCGATAAGAGGAGCGCTGGAATTTTACTAAGTTGATTTTTATCATGTTAATTTTTATAAGTTAATTTTTTTTTTTTTTATTTTTTTAGGTCGAGAGACCTGACTCCTTCCATCTTTTAATCTTGAGTATCAGAGTTATGTTAAATTTAGTTAAAAATTAGTATCAACTTGGACGCACTATTGCCTTCTTGAAATAATCAGAAAATCGATTATCAGATTACTAGTTTCGATATATCTTTTAACTTCTTTTTAAAGACAAGTTCTCATATATATATATATATATATATATATATATATATATAATAATAATATATATATATAGTAATATATATATGTAATATATCTAATATATATATATCAATCCATAATAAATAATAATAATAACATATATCAGAATTATACTTTATACATATCTTTATAATAATATCACCATAATAAGCATATATATATAATAATAATATATATGTATATGTAATATATTAATTTTGTTTCTTCTTATTTATTATGTTAGAATGGTATCGCGTAATTCTTTAACGAAATTTTCAATTAGAATATAGAAGTTTTATATCTATGTATATATCATATAACTATAATAATAACCCTTGTAGTAATAACCTTAACCTTTGCTTCTTTATATGCTCTTATATATATATATAACCCAATAATTCATAACATAACGCTCTGTGTGATATGTATATATCAGCTGAGCTAAAATGACGCTAAATTTCATTTCTTCTTTTATATATCGTACTCACGTTGATTATTTGACCAGAATTAAATTTAAATAGTGAGAAGCTTTAAAAAATACTTATAACGTGTTCTTTTAATTTATTTTAAATATTAGTTTTTCGTTGAAAATTTTTGTAGCTTTTATTTATTATTATTATTATTATTATTATTATTATTATTATTATTATTATCGCGTGTTTTCTTGGTTTTGTCACATTATTATTATTATTATTATTATTATTATTATTATTATTATTATTTAACTTTGATATGACAATGATACACATTAATTTTTGTATTTATCTACAAGAGCAGCAGATGCATAAAAATATTGCATTTTCGAAGATCAGCACGTGAAAATTCAAGTGGAATATATACAGAAAACTAGGTTAACTGTTGTAGAAAAAATTATAAATTAAAAAGAAACAAAATGCAAATGTACTACGTTTTAAGAATTTCGGTATCTCGGTCGGTAAGAGGGGTATGATTTGCTTTAATTTTTCCAGCTAGCGAATACCAGTTAAACTAACTGGCAGAAAGTCAGACTGAGTCAGAGATTCTCTTGGCCTCACCAGGGGACGACAGGGGGACTTCCGTGTCCCACTCCATCTCAAATGAAGACTGCCACAGAAAAAAATTGTAAAAATTTAACATGTTTTCACTCGAGGACCGCATCCAAGCATTTCAGGCTACAATCAGCCAGCTCCTTCTATTACTGAAACGAATGGAACCAGAAGTTTTGATAATTTTAATATCTGTGTCTATTTATTTTATTGTATAATAATAATCTTCTTTGGACTTTTTGTTGCATTTCCGGCTGAATTTCTTCTGAAAGCTATACCAAATAATACCATAAATGAATCAGTTACGTTGGCAGATGTACTTGCTGCAGAAACTTTAAGCAAGTATCCGACTTTGCAATTTAAGTCCTTACAACCGTTATTTCAGATTTATTTTAATTATATGTAAAGTTTGGAGATGTTTTGCTTTAATCCAGGACCCTCAGGTAAGTGAAATTGCCTCACACGAGAGGGCACAGAGCGCCAAGAGCTACTCACCCAGGATGAAAAATAAAATATATATAAAAATATCAATATCAATTTATTACTCTAATAGGTATCGTAGTAATGTTGTTATTATCATAATTATCATATATATACTTTATATATATATTTATATATATATATATATAATAACATACTATAATAACTATTACTCAGATTTTAAACAACAACAGCACCTTAACCTTTCATATGCCATATATAATAATAATAACATATATATATATATACTTAACTTATATATATATATATATAAAACACGTTATAACATTTTTAAAGCTTCACAGTTTTCACATTTAGTTCTAATTAAAACCTTGTTCAGAAAATGTTTACAATTCGTAGAAAAGTGAAATGACTGCACGAAGTACCTAAGGTCCTAATAACACTTTATAAAAATATATATATAACATATATATATATATGCTTGTAATAATAATAACTTATATATATATAACTAATATATATGCTTTGTATTTAGCTATTAACGTAATAACCTTTTTACCTTTACTCGCATAGTATAATACCCAACAATAATATCTGTATATGTATAGCAACATATAACCAACAATAACCAGCAATAGCGCCCTTGTATAACCCAATATGTATACATATAATATGTATATATATATGCTCATATATATGTATGCTCTTTGCACTGCTGTATTCGCTAACATGCTGTAGCAACTTTTTCTTGCTCCTGCTCCGGTTCTCGTTCTTGCTGCTGCTGCTGCTGCACCAGGCATACAAAAAGGGCGTTGTCCTTCAGGTCACTAGCCAGCAGCAACTTCCATATATATGGGACCTTAAAGTAAACTGTGGTTCTCAAAATAATTTAGAGCTTCATTAGAAGTTGGTAAACCTGAATTGGATTTTAACATTCATATTTATGAAACCTAAAAAGAGAAACTTTATTTTAATTTTCAGCTATAATATAAATAATATTAATAAAATCTAAAATTGTTTTTTTTTTTTGTTTTGTACTCCACCATAGGCTTTTGAAAATGAAAAAGCTTAAGCAATATTAGAAACGTCATGATAATATCAAATCGTCAAAAAGTGGAAAATTATTGCAATGTGTCATAAAATACAATAAAATAAAAACCTTTTAAAAAAAAAAAAAAATAAAATAAAAAAATACATCCCCTATTTCCTTTATCCCTCATTTTCTCAATCTATATATATATATATATATATATATACTCTGCACCTCTATGCATATATATGTATATGTATATATATATATATGTATATCTTCAACTACTAACAATAACCAATAACCAATAACAATAATAACCAATAATAATAAACTGAGATTTAATTTTTCTCATATAATACCTGTATATCAACACAAGTCATTGTTTAGTTCAGCATAACAACCTTAATATATAGCAACCAACCTTAATAATATATGTATATATATATATATAATAACCAACCAACATAATATAGCCTTAATAACAACATATATATAGCATATGTTTATATATATGAGTGATTGGATTTTTAATGCTCACGGTGTATGTGACTTCTGAGACGGCGGGTCCTACGGTAAAACAAATTATATATTTGGAATCAGCCGAAAATTCTAGGATGGGATTTAGCTTTTTTTTTTTCTTCTTTTTGGAGAAAAAAATTTTTAACTAAAGGAATACCCTAGGGTAAACCACCAAAGATGGCAGGAGTCAGGGGTCTCTCCGGCCTCCCCGGTGGACGACGGGGGACTAATCCCCCTCAGGAGGACTAATCCCTCCCGGGGAGATGGTCTCCCGGAACCCCCGCTCTTTGGTCTTTGGGTGTCGCAGGGGTTCTTCTCCCCTCCGGGGTGTGAAACGTCCCCTCTGTCCCCCCGTCGGCTCCGAGGCCCCCTAAAAAAAAACTTAAAATTTTCAAAAAACAAAGGTATTTCACCAATTTAGGGGCTCAGACCGACGGGGGGACGGAAAAGAGGGTTTTCGCCCGGAGTGATCAGAGGCCCACGCACACGAACTCAAGTAATTCTCCAGGAGAAGTCCCGATCAGATCCTAGGAAGCCGGCGGGCTGGCTTTACTACTTCATCTTTACTGTTACTAGTTAAAAAAATTTTTACTTCAAAAAAAAAAAAAAAGAAAAAGTTAAATCCCGTCAGCAGAATACCTAAACTTTGGGACCTTAAATATCAACGCTACTATTGACGATAAAATCTGACCCAAATATATATGCTAGCCTTGCCTTTATAGCATACTCTTCCTTCTTTGCTATATGTATATATGTAGCCAATAACGCGCTGTATAATAT
>JABUQX010061744.1:10000-22500 GCA_015478945.1 Trachelipus rathkii
AAAAGAGGTAAATGAACAGTTTGGAAGGAGGAAGAATGGGAGTTTCAAGGGATTAGGAAGCTCTACTGGAAGGAAGTTTGAAAGATTAAGAAAGAGATTAGGAGAATCATCATAGAATAATTAATATGGTTGGTACTTTCGTGACTTTTGAAATGGATGTGAGGAAAGTGTGGAGTAATGAAGAGGCGATACTGGATGTGTGTGGGATTTGATAGTGTAAGAGGTAATACGATAGGAATTTTGGGGATGAGGTAATAGGTAGAGTAAGAAAGTTGAAGAGTGGTAAATACGAAACAATATATGGAATTACTGGTGAAAAGATCAAGAATGGAGGTGATATTATGCTTGATTGGATATGGAAGTTGTGTAACAAAGGGTGTAGTTCTGAAGGATTGGAGGAGAGCAGTAATAATACAATTATATAAAGATAAGGGATGCAGATAGGAACTATAGGCGAATTAGTTTAATGAGTGTTGTTGAGAAGATATATGCTGGGCTCTTGGTTGAAACAGTGCATCAAGTGACTGGGGAAATGATTTGCAAAGAACAAGTAGCATTTAGAAGTGGTGGAGGTAGTGTAGATCAAATCTTAACATTGAAACAAGTGATTGAGAAAATTATAGAGAAGACCAGTGTATTTAGATTTTATGGACTTGCAACGGGCGTGTTAGAGGATTAATAAGGAAGCTCTATAGAAGGTGTTAGTGATATATGGTGTCAGTTGTAGGCTTCTGAATAGAATCAAAAGCATGCATGTCGATAGTGAAGTATCTATAAAAATAAATGGAGTCAAAAGTGAATGGCTTATAATTAATAGTGGAGTGAGGCAGGTATGTGCTATATATATTTCCTTGGCTATTAAGTTTATATATGGATGGGGTGATGAAAGAATTAGAGGTAGGGGTGATAGGGGAAGGCGTTACACTGAAGGAGATTGGAAGAGAGTGGAAGGCGCCCTGGTTATTGTAAGCTGATGATCTGGGTTTTTTGTGACGAACCTTAAGAAAGTTTGATAGGATTTTAAGATGATTTTGGCAATGTGTGTGTAAGTGGCAATGTGTGTGTAAGAGGATGAGGCTAAAATAAAGTAGAAGAGATGGTTGGAATGGTAGAGATGATTGAGAAGGACGCAGTATGAAATAATGTTGGATGAGTGATCGATTGAACCAATATCTTGGATTTAAATATTAAGGACTATATGTCTTAATGAAACAGGGAACGGATGATGCAAGTATCAGTTAGTAAAGTTGTGAATAAGGAAGGTGGGCTAGTGCAAATTAAATCCTTGGTGAATACAAAAGATAAGTCTTGAGTGCTCTAGGGTTGTGTAAGTTTTATGTTTTTATTTATTAAATGTTAATAATTAATGTATATAGTGAAATTATGGCTTGGAATAAGTTATATAGATCTAAGGGGGACAATCTGTTTAGAAGGATATCTTAGGAAGCGTGTTGTGGTGTGAGAAGAATGAATAAAATGAGGAATGAATAAGGTAGCTGTTGTGGTGTGAGAGAAAGGTAAATGAGGAGAATAAAGAAAGTGTAGTGCGATAGTTGGTCATTATGGAAAGGATGGATGGAGTCGGTTTGGTTAAGCAGATGTATAGTGTGAGTGTGCTGGGAATCGGACCGGGGGAGACGAAAAAAAAATGGATAAAGTCAATAAAGGAATTTCTGAAGGACGATGAATTGCGAGTTGGCAACGGCAAAAAGAAAAAGGTGCATAGCAGAGTGAAATGGCAGGGTTTTTTGTGAGCGGGGATGGTTGTGGGCTGGCCCAAATGATGAACCCTACATTGACAAAGATACTTACAGTTGAGGTCGAATCGCAGTTTTGTAAATTCTAACGTTGATTTTTTTTATTAACTGCCACGATCTCTCACTTTAAGGGTATTGAGGGGTCGGTAGGGATATCGATATAATTCGATATTAAATATATATATATATATATATATAATAATATATATATTATGATATATAATATATATTATATATATATATTATATATAATAATATATATATATATATATATAATATTATGGAAGCTAACGGTTAGGTGTTGAAATTACATGTCTCAGCAAGAGTTACCTTTTCTCGTTAATTTTTTTTATTTCATTTATATATTACAACACATATGTAGGATGTAGGAGATTTTCTGCATTAAGTTACAATTTAAAAGTAAGGATGTATTTATTTTAGCACACTAATCTCAAGACCCAAATATTCAATAACAACAAAGTCAACCAACAATAACCAAATTTATTTTCAAACATTCAAAAAACTAACATTCTCTCTTCTTTAATCGTAGAATCAATTGCCAAAAAATATGGTCCATTTGGATTTAGAACAAACACTCGCGGAATGGTCTAGAATATCCTAACGACTCGCAGCTGAAGCGAGTTTAAATATAAGTTCTCAAATTAATATTGAAACTAAATCCTTTGGTCGGTTCAATGAAACATATAACCTCAAACTTAAATCGACTATAGGGATTATGTATAAGTAATGAACCTTCAACAAAAGACAGGTTGGGATATATATTTATTATATATATATAATATATTATATATTATATATATATATATTATAAATATATATTATATATATTATTATATATATATATATATATATATATATATATAGATTATATAATATAATAATATAAATTATATTATATATATATATATATATAATATATATATATATATATATTATATATATATAATATATATATATTATAATATATATAACTAATTAATATATATTAATAATATATTATATATATATATATATATATATATATATATATATATATATATATATATATATATTAAAAATATATATATATATTAGGTATATATATATATATATATATATATATATATATATATAAAAATCCCTTTTTTAAAAAACCAGCCTTTAATATTTTTAAAATAAGGCGAATGTCCCAAACACACATTTTATTTATTTTTTTTAAAAATTAAACTTACCAGAAGATTGTGGGTTCGACTGCATGAATTAACAGAAACTAACTGAAGGATGGGTTACTGGCGTCGGTCATGGGCCCATTAAAATGGAAAAACATACAGAAGATCCAGGACCAGGAAAACATAATATCTTCAATAGGATTTTGGGGTGCTCGTGCTCTTTCATTCCCTTTTCCAAAAACTAATACTTTTCTACTTCACCCTAGCAACTCTACAAGACTAAACTATTATTATTATTATTATTATGTATAAAGGTATATTTTTTATTAAACAAACAAAACTAAGTATTTTAATTTAATTTGAATTAATCTACTTTAATGGAAAAAAAAAAACTTTTTTTTTATATATATATATATATATATATATATATATTATATATTATATATATTACTATATATAATATATTATATATATATATTTATATAATATATATATATATATAATATATATATATATATATATATATATATCTATATATATATATATTATATATATATATATATAAGAACGCCTCGTGGCGCAGGAGGTTGAGTCACCGCCTCTCATACGACGAGGACGCTGGTTCAAATCCTCCGCAGTTAGCAGTTTGGGTTTTTTCTACCCTGGGGGCACGAATTAAAAAACTTGACTGCAAAAACACTTGGGTGGCGCGGTTTGGGATTAGCCGGCCGTTAAATTCGATTCCTGTGCGTCCCCGTGTTACCCCTGCATAGGGGATAAAAGCACGTTAAAAAAAAGGGTAGTTTTTTTTTTTTTTTTTTTTTTTTTTTTTTTAAACCCACATATATAATATATATATATACTATATAATATATAATATATATATATATATATAGTAAATATATATATATATATATATATATATATATATATTACTGTATATATATTTATATAATATATATATATTATATATATTATATATATATATATATAATATATATATATATATATAATTATTATATATATTATAATTATATTATCATATATAATATTATATATATTATATAAAATCACATTGGTCAGTTCTTAAACATCCGAACGTAATTAAACCCAAAGTCACTGAAAAAATAGCACGAAAACAGTCATTTTATCACACATTTATGTAAGGTGAATGTTCAAATAACAAAGGTAGAAATTAATAATAATATAATAAATCATAATAATAATTAATAATAATAATAAATAATTACTAATAATAATATAATAATAATAATAATGTATTAATGGAAACTTTTCATATTCTTTTAAAATTAAAAAAATTATTAAGTTTGGATTGAAAAAAATAACTACATCAATAGGTCAAATTTATTAACTTTTTTTTTATTTTGATTAAATTATTGGACTTCTTTAACTTCTAAAACTAGCACCCTAAAATACAAAGGGAACTTTTGCAATTGACGTAGACCAATAACTTTCGTTTCATTCTCTCTCTCTCGTCCTCTTTCTCTGTTACCGATTCTAACACTAGTGCCGAGATGTCTCTAAAGGAAAAACAAAACAAACAATGGCTAAAACGTAATGGGTACGGACACAAATATCATTACAAGAAGAATACAAAATATGCAGTCCAATAAGATTGAAAAACAAAATCAAATATACACTACACAAACAGAATTATGGGCCTCAATATATATAGCATATATTTTGAACAGAACTAAATTGAATTAATAATAATTGACAACCTCAAACTTTTTTTTCTCGTAATTTGAGAAATCATGGTTACAATAACACTTTTTAACTTGATTTGAGAGGTTAATGGCGTTATTAGAACATAACGTCACATCACAGATATTGTTCATAATCAGAAAGCGACTAAAAAATTTGTCACTCCCGAAAGTTAGCTAGCCTAGTAAGGCCTACCATTAATTTACAAACATAAACGCTGACTCGAAGACATACTTTGTAATACAACAAATGTGAATGACAAACGCCACTTCCTAACATGACGTTATGATACATTATTAATCAATCATTTCAAAAAATGCGCAGGAACGCGGCTGATATATGTGTGTGAGATGGAAATTATTCCAACATTAAATTCATAACAATATAAGCTTATTATGAACCCTAAATCTAATCTCTACTACCAAAGTCTAAAAACGTCCACCAACATTTATATATACCACAAAAAAAACAAAAAAAAAACAAATGTAATTGAAAATCAATAACAATAATGGAAACATATAGCAGGAAGTAAAAAAAAAAAAAAAATTTAAAAAATAAAAAAAAATGTTTTTATCAAACTACCAGTCATCCCTAGATTGTAACAAATTCCTGAATTCAGTAATTATATTAGAAACAGCGCAGGTAGTGAATGATTTTCAACATATTAACTAATATGCACAAATAAAAGTAATGAATCATAAATTCTTAAATTAGTAGATGACTGCATTCGAACACTAAAATAATAGCAAACAATGACTTAATTTGAAAAAATTTTAATTTATAAGTTAAAATGTATATTACATATTTTAACCATATAATAACTGAATTTGGTTTCTTTTTATTTGCACTTTCAAATTGAAATCAAATTGTTCAAAAATAAAAAAATAAAAATAATACTTACCCAGGTACTATGTTTACCAGGTGAGGTTTTACATAACCATTACCAGGAGTATTGGACGATTCACTAACAATAGGTGTATAATATTTCCCAAAAGCTTGGTCCTTTGATATATTAGGATAAAGAAATATAAAATAAGGAAGATCATTAATTCTATCTGCAAGTGGACGAATTGCAAAGTCTTTACTAGTAAACGGCTGAACCATAAATACATCCCTCTGATCACCTAAAAATAAAATTTAAAAAAATGAAATAAAGCTATCAGAATAAGATTATTACCTATTTTTTGTTAAGATTTTGCAGATTGTGATATCACAATCAGTAAAATGGTAACAAAAAATAACTTTTCTTTCTTTCATTCAGACGACTATTCCCTCAATTATTCCTAAATCAGTATCCTATTCCACATAAATTTTTAAATCCTTTTTTTTTTATTCTCTTCCTCTTTCTTATTTAAATTTTAATTTCCCTTCAAGTTTCTCTCAACATTATCTCCTACGCGTATCTTTCTACATTTGTGTCTGCATTCATTCTAAGTTTTAGAATATATTCACATATTCAAATAACTTCATTATTAAGAATTTTGAAAAATACTATACAGTATATGTCCGTCTTGAAGTTTGTCAATGAAATTGGTTATTTTAATTTAGATACAAAATAAAAATAAATAAAAAAATTCCATTATTTCTTCTATTTTAAAAGATAATGCGTAACATAAAGGCTGAGTAAGCCTTTTCATAATGAATCCAAGCAAACAATTTGTCTGAACACATCACACTCATTAATTTCAGTAGTAGTAGTATTTGCAACTAACCTTTACTCTGATCCTCGTACATCCACGCAATAGTGACTCCTCCTAGCTCAGAATCTGAGAATCTTAGAAGAAAAGTGCCAGAAGCACATTCTTTGAGCATTTCTTCCGCCTGTCTTCTTCCTACAAACCCCATAATGGAATTATCATTCCATAAACTGTCTTTAGGTGTTACGGTTACCTTACAATAAAAAAAAAAAATTAAAAAATGAATAACTCTCACTTGCACTATATATATACTATATATATATATATAATAATATATATATATATAATATATATAATATATATAATATATATATATATATATATATATATATATATATATATATATATAGATATTATATATTATATATATATATATATATATATTATATATATATATATATATATATATATATATATATATATAATATATATATATACCTTCATAACACCATAAAAACCATTCCCAAATGTGAAATTTCTATCTGGCAGAGGTTCTTTACCAAAACTGAGCCCATGGAGTAACATCTGAACTATAATCGGAAGATTGAGTTGACCTGAATAAAACCAATACACGATCAGAGTAATATATATATATATATATAATTATAATATATATATATATATATATATATATAATATATATTATATATATATATAATTTATATATATATATATTATAATATATATCAGATATATATACTATATATATATAATGTCTTTCTTTCTTTCTTCACCTTCCTCATTGCCCCAAGATTGGGTAAAGGTGCTGACCAAGCATCGGAAAAGAAAGCAGTAGGAGACATGACAAACGTCGAAAGGAAAGCCCAGCCCTTACCGCCCCCCATGTACCATTAATTTAGTGATGAAGCTCGTCACAGAACAGAAAATCCCACCCTAGAAGCATCATTTAGGACCCGCGACGGACCCTCACTACTGGTTAAAATCGTCAATGTAAGGGTTCATCCCCAGGCCCAGGTGGGCCACAACCATGCCCCCATACAAAACCCCCCATTCTCTCCTATTTATGCCCTTTATTCTCGCCTCTGCCAAACTTCACATTTCTCTCCTTCAGACATTCGTTCACCGACTCAATCCACTTTCTCTTCGGTTCTCCCAGCCGGTCGGTTCCCAACACACTCTCCACATTATACATCCGCTTAAAAACCGACTTTCATTCATCCTTTCCCATGACCAAACCATCTCAACATACTTTCATTTATTCTCTCATTACCCCTTTCTTCACCACCCACACCACTCTCTAATACTTCATTCCTCATTTTTTTTTAATTCTTTTCACACCTAGCAAACCCCCCTAAGAATTGTCCATCTGAAAACACATTGAACTTTAAGATCATACTTTCTTATTCCAGACCATAGTCTCACTACCATACAATAACACAGGTAACAACATTACCCTCATGTAAGACTCTAGCGCACTCAGACTTAGTCCCTTTTACATTTCACCAACGATTTAATTGCACCAGCACCTTCCTGCCATTCACAACTTTCCTACTACCTCTTGCATCATCCGTTCCCTTCTCTCATCAAACACATACCCTAAATACTTAAACTCAGACACTTGCTCCAGCTGCTCATTATCTAACATAACTTCACCACTGAGGGACATGTCTCACCACAACCATAACCTTACTCTTATCTACGTTTTTACTTTCAAACCCCTCCTTTTTACTTACCCTGCCAAATCTCTCCCAAATCTCTCAAACTCTTTTCAGACTCGCCACACAGAAACAAATCTTCCGCATACAATAGGTAGGGCACCTCCACTCCTCCATCATTCTTAACACCATTTCCTGGCCATCCCCACCTTCGAATTTCTATTTCATAACCCCATCCATATACACTTTGAAAACAAGGAGACATAACACAACCTGTCTCTCGCTATTAATCCTAAACCAACACCAATTTATTCTTACACCACGGCTTCACTATCGTCAACATACTTTTTGATTCCATTTAAAGAAGCCTACCATCAACACCATAATTATCACTACTATCTGCCATAAGGCTTCCCTATTAACTCTATTCATACGCCTGTTGTAAATCCATTAAACCTAAATATTAATTTATTCTTCTTCTCCCTCATTTATTCTCAATCATTTGTTTCAATGTAAAGATTGATCCACACACCCTCTACCACTCCTAAACGCACCCTTGTTCTTCACCAATACAGTCCCTCAGTCACTCGACGCACTCTTTCGACCAAAATACCAGCATATACCTTCCCATACAACACTCAAATAAACTTATTATTACCCTATAATTTCTACAGTTTCCCCTTTTCTCCCTTACCATTATATAAGGGGTACTATTACCGCTCTTCCTCCAATCCCTTAACTATTACCCGTCCAATAAACGCTTATTACACAACTTCAAATCCAATCAATCACATCTCGCCTCCGCTTCTTTGATCATTTCACTAGTAAATTTCATCTATACCTGCAGATTTTTACCATTCTTCAACTTTTCTCACCCTACCCATTACCTCTCCTTACTAATAACCTCATTCCCAAAATACCTATTCCTTTCTTCACCATCAAAACCACACACATTCACTAACACTCATCATTATGTTAATTATTGTTGCAGATTTCGAAGGATTCTTTCCACACTCCCCTCACATCCATTTTATCAGTTACAAAGCACCATCCCTATTCAATTATTCTAAGCAGATTCCCCTTATTCTCATTCTTAACCTTTCGCGCTTCCTTCCAGAAGAGCTTCCTTCCTTGTATGTCCTCATTCATCCTCCTTTTCCAAAACTGTTCAATTACCTCATTATTCCTCCAACGTATACATCTTTTAGTATTTCTTGTTTTCTCCTTATATAATTCCAAGCATCTTTACTTTGAAACTTCATCATTTGCTTTTTAGTACATTCAACCACGCTTCTTTTTACCTTTAACGCTTTCAATCACCTCTTCATTCCACCATTCGCTGTTAACATTCTACTTCCTACTTATAGCACATCCACAGTACTTCTTTGCACTACTAACCAATTGCTTCCTCTCATTAGCCCCCAGATTGTTCAGTATCAACTTGTTCACATTCAACGATTTACAATAGCGAGCGCTCTTACATATTTATCCTTATTCTCTTGTTCACTTAACTTTCTCACTCTTAATTTTACCTACTTCCTTTCGTTTCACCTTCCTCTCCATCCAAGCCCCCACTACTTAATTTTACATAAGAACAACATAAATGATCCGATAATTCCCATTCCTAAACCCCTCAATGATTTTAACAGCCAACACATACTTCAACATCTCCTTCTTCAACAACAACACCAATTCAATCATACTTTTCACTTCTGAACCATCTTTACCTACAACAACTCTAGTATACTTAGGGATACTCTTGTGTTTAAAGAAAAGTATTACTTACAATCCACATACCTCTCTCTTCAACACGAAATCAATCACCTTACCTACCATTACTCATTGTTCTCCCGACACCCCAAAACCACCGTTATACCATCCCTTTTTTGATCACCTATCCCAACCATATATATATATATATATAAATAACATATATATATATAATATATATATAATAATATATATTATAAATATATTATATATATAATTAATATAATTATATATATACTAAAATATATATATATATATTATATATCTATATATTATCAGTGGCTGGTGCAATTAAATCGTTGGATGAATGTAAGGGACTAAGTTCTTGAGCGCCTAGAGTCTTACATAGAGGTATGTTGTTACCATGTTGGATTTTATGGTTTTAGCGTCAACTATTCATCTCGAATAAAGTAGGTATAGATTTCAAAGTTCAATGTGTTCAGATGGACAATTCTTAGGGGGCATGCTAGGTGTTGAAAAGAATTAATAAAGTGAGGAAATAAACGTCTTGGGTGTTTGCATTGTGGTTTGGTGAAAGGTAAATGAGATAATAAATGAAAGTATGTGAGATGGTTTGGTCATGTGAAAAGGATGAATGAAAGTCGGTTGGGTTAAGCGGATGTATAGTGGAGAGTGTGTGGGGAAACCGACCGGCTGGGAGACGAAGAGAAAGTGGATTGAGTCGGTGAACGAATGTCTGAAGGAGAGAAATTGAGTTGGCAGAGGCGAGAATAAAAGTGTATAATAGGAGTGAATGCGGGGTTTTGTATGGGGGCATGTTGTGGCCCACCTGGGGCCAGGGATGAACCCCTACATTGGACGGATTTACCATTAGTGAGGCCCGTTCGCGGTCCTATGATTGCTCTAGGGCCGGATTTTCTGGTCTTGTGACGAGCTCTCACTAATAATGGTACAGAGGGGGCGTTAAGGCTGGGCTTTTCTTTTCGACGTTGGTCATGTTCTCCTACTGCTTTTCTTTTCCGAATGCTTGTACAGCACCTTACCCCCAATCTAGGGGCAAAGAGGAAGGTTGAAGAAAGAAAGAAAAGGAAAAAGAAAGATAATAATATATATTATATATAATATATAATATATATATTATTATCTATATATAAATTATATATACTATATATATATATATATATATATATATATATATATATATAATTATATATATATATATATAATATATATTATATATGGAATCTGATTTGGTTCTGTGTGGCGATCTGAAGAGAGTTTGATGAGAGTTGATAGAGATATTTGGCAGGGTATGGTAAAAGGAGGGGTTTGAAATGAACGTAAGATAAGATGTAAGGTTATGGTCAGTGAGTGAGGACAGTCCTCAGTGTGAAGTTATGTTTAATGGTAAGCAGCTGGAGCAAGTGTCTGAGTTTAAAATATTTAGGGTTGGATGAGAAGGGAACGGTTGATGCAGAGAGTGTTTAGGAAAGTTGTGAATGCAGGGAAGGATGTTGCTGGTGCCAATTAACATCGTTGGTGAACTGTAAAGGGACTATCTTGAGTGCGCTAGAGTCTTACATGAGGGTATGTGTTACCTGTGTTATTGTATGGTTGTGAGACTATGGTCTGGGGAAATTAAGAAAATTATAGATCTAAGTTCAATGTGTTCAGAGATCGACAATCTTAGGGGCATGCTAGGTGTGAGAAGAATTTAATAAAATGAGGAATGAAACGTATTAGAGAGTTGGTGTAGGCTTTTGTGAAGAAAGGAAATGAGAGAATAAATTGAAAGTATGTTGAAATGGCTTGGTCACGTGGAAAGGTCAATGAATGATATGTCGGTTGGTTAAGCGGAATGTATAGTGAGAGTGTGTTGGGAACCAGACCGGCTGGGAGGACCGAAGAAGAAGTGGAATTGAGTCGGGAACGAAATGTCTGAAGGAGAGAAATGTGAGTTTGGCAGAGGCGAGAATAAAGGATGCATGATAGGAGAGAATGGCGGGGGTTTGTATATGGGGCATGGTTGTGGCCCACCTGCGGCCAAGGGATGAACCCTTACAATGACGATTTCCATAGTGAGGGTTCCGTCGCGGTCCCATGAAGCTTTAGGGTGGATTTTCTGTCTGTGACGAGCTTTCACTAATTAATGGGGGCTTCCTTTTCGACATTTGTCATTTAACTTCTGCCTACTGCTTTTCTTTTCATGCTTGTTAAGCGCTCCCTTACTCCAATTGGGAAAATAGGTTTGGTGACAGAAGAAGATATATATATTAAATTATGAAATTCATTCTTTTCAATACTACTAAAAAAAAAAAAATTAGTCAAGATAGAAAGGCAATTTAGTATTTATTCTAACTGCAAGAATACTTATTTTTATAATAATCTCATTGAACAATTTATCTTAAAGACTTATGAAGTTATTGCCCTCTCTTTATCTTCTCCTCTGAATTCATCTCACGTGTAAAAAAAACAAAACAAAAACTCAAAAAAAAAGAATAATAATATGTTAACTCTTTCAATCAATTTTATCAACAATTATTTTAAATTAACAATTTATAATAAAATATATGTCAAAACTTTAGACTGGAGAATTATGAAAGTATAAGTTACACACATGCAAGATTTAGAAAAGCAAACTGTAATATGAAACTTTTCTTACCTAAAAAGCTTTAACTGGCTAAGAAAGTCTAAGTTTCGGGGCTGAAGACCTTTTCTGTTAGAAACAGGCAAATTTCACTTTATTAGCATCTCTGCCCACTTGAGGCCAAGGTACCTGTATATATATAATATATTATATTATAA